>JAJJMA010084598.1:1808-28263 GCA_023529015.1 Papaver nudicaule
TTTTTTTTTATATCCTCTTAATTTTTCTTCTGCAGATAAACCTGACAGTTGGTTGTGAATGGATAATTCTAATCTTTAGCTGTGAAAATTGAACTCCACTAACTCATTTTCAGAGCCACATTAAATGTGCATACCAAACAAATTTTCCAAATTAATCTAAAATTTCTCTCGATGAATATAGAACCGATGTATCTGATCCTAAAGTCAAAAAATACATTGAACTTAACTTAATCCCGAAATGGACCATAATTTATGATTCATGAAAAATTCAGTGACAGTTGGTTGTGAATGGATAATTGTAATCCTTAGGTGTGAAAATTGAACCTCACTAACTCATTTTCAAAGTCACAATAAATGTGCATACTCACCAAGTTTTTTTAAAATATTCGAAATTTCTCTCGGTGAATATAGAACGGATGTATCTGATCCTAAAAGTCAAAAATACATTGAACTTATCGGATGAGCTAATTTATGAAATTTACGCGTTAATTGACTGCTTAAAAATGCAATATCCACCTACTCACACAAAAACTTCAATCGGGGGTGTCAGAGTTGAGTGGATAACTTGCTTTGGATGTTCCATTTAATGGTAACCGTCAATTATACATATCTTAGATCATCAAAAAAAAAAAAAAAGATCATCAATGATTTTTCTTCAACCCAAGAAATAAACATTTTCTTCATCCGGACCCACAAAGAGATATTTTGACTCAGAGATGGCGACCCTTTGGCTAACCAATGTGGTACTTTTGGCTAGACAGTAGACAGAACAGGCACTTGGGATGAGATAAGGTCGAAAATGCTAAACGCCCCCCGGATCCGTCCACCAACAGGGTTGCCACCAGGCGTGTCGCGCTGTGGTTGGCTGATGAAACCCTGGGCGGGGCCCCCTGCTGCTCTACCGACCAATGGGGGAGCGCCACGCAGGCGGGGGAGAGCCTGGTGGACGGATCCGGGGGCCCTGTAGCAGCTTCGGCGATGGTGTACTGTTTTAGAATAAACCAGTGAAAACACAGGGGAATTTAGTTTGATCAATTTTGGGAAATTGGTTTTTGGAAATTTGGACAGAAAAGTGCTGTAAATTACAAGATGAGGAATGTGGAGTGTGGAAGGAATCTTCTCTTCAGCCTTGGAAGATTATTCCACGAAGCTGCTAGAGATGGGACAAAAAAGCATAGATTATTCCACGAGGTGTTGCCCTTTTCTACCAAAGATTAATAGTGATGTACTTTTGTTAAGTTAGATGGATATCAGATTATTTTCTCGTTCACCTTTCCCTTTGTAGTGTTTTAGTGCCCTTTCGTGATTGTTTTTTCCGGTGTCTAGCATGCATTTTGGTGGATTATTCTTGATACAGGGGTGGTTCTTCTCCTTTGCAGTGTGATTGCTTGGAAAGTGCTAGGTGTGTATAGGGTGGTCAACGTCAACTTGACTTTGGCGATGGAAAAGGGAGCTAGTGGACTACAAGTGAGCCAATGGGACTATGGGAGTTTGACAGGCATATACGTGTTTGTTGTGACACTCCGATATCGCTGGAGTGGATTATTAGACGTGGATAAAAAGGGATATGTTGTTGGATCGGTGGGTTCTGACTATTTTCCAACAAACAGGGATCCGCAACATGATTCGACCTTGGTACGGTGCATGTCATTTGGATGTGTTCATCCAAGTATCCCAAGATTTATATGCTCGTTCTCTTTAACAAAACCGTAATTTCATTTGCCATTGCGGCAGGTCGACTAAGATAGAAATTTGTTTGAATCAAGGGAATGCAAGTTTTGAATCGAATTTAAATGTCACGGCAATCTTTTTATAACCTGTTCTACTTGCCAATTTATTGGGAAGGATCGAAATAATTGTCCAAAATAATCGGAACAAGAGTCTTGGAATCAATGACGACAAATTCTGTGATTAGTTTCTCATCTCGCGGATACCAAAGTTTCTAACATTGCAGAGAGTAAACTCTTTGATGAAAATGCCATGAACCAAAAGCTAAATGACCTCCAATGCATTAGAGCAAGCACTATGGTTCCCATTCAATAGAGAATTCTCTATTGAATAGAGATAGGCAACTACTATGGTGCAAAATTTCCCTATTCAATAGGGATAGAGAAGGACTTCTCTATTGCCTGCTACCAATCCGTAGCAGGCAATAGCAAAAGAGATGCGAGGCGGAAATCCAATTCCCGCAGGGCGGAAATCCAATTCCCGCAGAAAACTTTTTACGGAAACTCGATTTCCGCCCAAAAGTCCTGCGGGAATTGGATTTCCGTCCCATAAATATTACCGTTTGACCTTTTTTTCCTTACACCCCCTCTACACCTCAACATCTAACCATCCATCTTTCTATTTTTTCATGACCGTCAAATCCCCAACGACTCTTTTTTCAAATTTCAAAAAAACTATCCGTTGGGATCTCTTCTATATAAGAAAATTCACCCTCTTTGACAAATCCACCCCAATCAATCTTGTTTCTATTGATTCTTTCTTTCTCCCTTCAAATTTTCTAATTTTTTTCATCACAAAATCGAAATGGCGACCAATTACACCAAGTTAGAGGATCTAGCAATTACTTACTCTTTCATTCGTAGCCGAATGAATGGTATGGTGGGAGAAGTGGAACCTTGGCAACCGGCGTTTTGGATTCGTGTTTTGGATGTGTTCGTGAGAGTTACAAACAATTCAAATGGTCGAGATAGAAATGGAATTAGAAGTCGATGGAACCGGATTAGTGGAGACATCTTCGAGTTTTGTCGAATTATGAGAGCTATGTACCAAACAAATACAAATGCGTCACATGAAGAATTGGTCAGAAGATCTATGTCTCGATATTATCAGCTCAATAACCGGGCATTCGTGTTTGGTGAATGTTATGAAAGATTGAGGATTTACAATGATGTGTTTTGAAATGTTAAGAGCAGCGTGATGGAATCTATTTGGCAAGATATTAGTAGTTCTTTTTTCATCTTTGCAATGTAGTGTAATCGCAAGTTTATCTAGTTATGTACCAATCAAGTTAGCAAAATAAAAAGTACTGATATTAATTCCAAGTTTCAAGTTAGCAAATAAAAAGTACTACTAAAATTATACGACAGATAAATAAGTTTTCAATAGATTAAAACTAAACTAAAATTGGCGAGCATTCGGGTTGTTGAGCAATCCAGTGAACGTTCCTACTCCCTCAGCCTCAGCCATGTCCCAGTCAGCATTAGTAGTAGTAGTAGTAGTACTCTGTGGCCAAGTTTGCACAAATTGCTCAGTTTGTTGCACAAATTGCTCATTCCGATATTGAGATGAAGGAAATTGTTGGTAATCATGTGATGACTAAGAAGTCGTAGGTGCTTCTTGGGGTCGATAAAAATCTCCTGGTGGAGTTTCCCTAACAAAACTACTGGTATTACTGCTGGTACTTGCACTCTCATAGAACGGATAATAAGCTTCCCCAGAACCAATGTAAGCTAGCTCCCGACGAACTGCACTAGAGCTAGAAGATGCATCCATTTGATGGTGGAGGTCCGCTGTATAGTCATACATATAACTGTTCAGTGCAGCATTCTTGTCGGCGAGATACTGGCTATACTTGCACCATTGTTCCTGTTTCATGATTTGTATTATAGCATTTTGATATGAATATAAACAAAATATCGCAATTCAAACATAAAGTACTGTTATATTTATACTTACCGTTGTACCAACAGCCGGATCAAATGTGTGTACCTCCTTCATGTATTCCTCGCCTAACATTCTCTTCATTGCTCTACCATCATTGCCACAAATGACAGCATAAGGCGGCTCCTGGTATGGAAACTGCGGATGGGGAGTTGAAATATACTCTGGAACATATGTCGATTGAGTAAGGCTCGGTTGGTAAATTTGGACTCCAAATTGATGAAAATTAAAATTTTGTGGGAGAAGAAGAAGAGAAAACGAGGAAGAAGAAGAGAAAAGAAATTGAAATGAAGTTCAGGTCACACGGTTTTCTGTATAGAAACCTATTCTTTACGGAAATCGGATTTCCACCGGTCAAAAGTCAAGCTTTAACTGTGCGGGAATTCGATTTCCGCTGATTTTTTTTTACGGAAATCGGATTTCCGCTCAGAAAAGCTGCGGAAATTCGATTTCCGTCTCTAAATAGCTAAGACCACTGTGGTTGCCATTTTTCGACATTTCTGCCATCCCCATATCTCTATTTAATAGGGATGGCTTGTGACACCATAGTGCTTGCTCTTAGTAAGGGCAGACAGTTTGGCATCTTTCAGATTATTCGCACAAACATTTGGCGGAATTCGAACTATATGCGAAATGTGGAAGAAGAGTGTGAAATCAAGTCTAACTGTTTCTAATCGAGTTGGAATCCAAATGAAAACGCGAACTCTCGGCTCTGAACCTGTGGGTTCCAGAGCGTTTAGTAACTCTACGTATTCTATCTAAAAAACATCATGCCTGGTCGACCATCTTATGGATCTTTTAGGAGTTTTTAAATTAATGCCCTCATTTTAGTTATCTCCAGTATCTTAGCCTGGCTGATTTGGGGGCGAGCCCATATTTAATGGGGGCGAGCACTACTTCAAATATCCCACCCCAGTTTATAAGGGGTGGCTAATTACAATTAATCTATCCTAATCAGTTACAAATCATAATTACCACTAATTATCTACCCACTAATTCTCCCTCTCAATTTTCAGTTACAAAAAATCACTCCCACTCCCCCTACTCCTCCATTAACTTCCCACATAACTTCTCAAAAAAACAAAAAACAAAAAAAAAAAAACAAAACCCAAAAATCGAATTCGACCTCTTCATATTTTCTCAAAATCCTGACTTACTAGTCTCGAGTGCGAATTGAATTCATGGCTATCGACGGAGAAGGAGATGATTCAACAATTACTTACAAGAGGAGGAAAGAAAATAAAAAAATCAAATAACAACCGTGACGAAGAGGAAGAACAACCGGGGGAAGAATCTTTGGCGGAAATTCAGAGGTAAGTTCATCCAATCACTTTTTCAATTGTTTTAGATGTAGTTTGAATCGATTTGATAGGTTAGAAACCGTCAATTGAATTTACAGCATGAAAACTCGTCAAGCTATGGTAGAATAGCATGACGATTTGACAGTTTCAGAAAAAAAATCAAGAACAATCGTCTTGCTATTGAACAAAAGCTTGACGATTTACATAGTTTCAGATATAGTTTCCTAGTTTTGCATGCACATAATCGTCATACAATAATACATTTCCTTGACGAGTTGCCCTAAATCGTCTGAATATTGTCCCACAGAAAAAAATTTAAGAACAATCGTCGAGGTTTTGCATAATTCCTTGACGAGTTAGTCACTATCAGATTAAATTTTCTATTTTTGCATGCCTTGAATCGTCATGTAACTATACATTAACTTGACGAGTTTCTTGAAATCGTCTCAATAGTGTCACAAAGCATGACGAGTTTGGACATAGAAAATTTTGGTTCTGTTCAGTTTTATGAGTAAATCGTAATGCTTTACCTTGACGATTTAGAGTGGGGCTTAATGAACTCGTCGTGCATTTGTAAAATTCCTTGACGATTTAGATTGTTCTGATGAGAATCGTCATACATTCTTTTGTTTCCATGACGATTTACTGTGTCATTTTACTTGTTAATTGATTTGTTCTGTGTATGTATTAAGGTTGGAGAAAATCAAAAGTGGAAAAAGACCAATGCCACCCACGGGTTCCAAACCAAGTCTTCGTTCTACCAGACAGCGACCCGTGATAATCCATGAGCCAAACCCTGATGCAGTTCCTACTCCTATGGAGGTCGATGATGATGCTAATGTTCCAAGGGATGAAGATGATATTCCTGACTACGTGCTCCAAATGCAATTAGAGGAATACGCAGTTGATGGGGTACAACCTAATGACGTACCCCAAGGTGATGAGGATGATGAGGATAGTCCTAATGATGATGAGGATATTCTTAATGATGATGATGATGAGGTCCAAGGTGAAGACCAACCCCAAGGTGAAGTCCAACCCAAACGCAAAAAGAAAGCTAAAGCGAAGGAACCACACATTCCCGATGAGATTCTGATGCTACCAAAAGAACATGGACCTTACGGGGTACCAACTGATGGTGGAGAGGTTCTTTTCGGATACAAAACCTCTTGGGCTCAAACAGTCTACGCTACCATGGTAATATACCCGTCCCTTGCTTATAATTTAAGATACGTTTAGCTAATTTGATTGTTATTAATAAATTTTTATCTCGTAGGTTCATTCGAATGCCACTAGAATATTGAGGCACCAAACGGCGTACCGCAATATGTCCAACTGGCCGCTTGAAGGTGAATGCGAAAGGTTCATAGAGATTGTTGACAACTCCGGTCTGAGGCCAATCGTGGATAACTCTGTTATCAACTATGACATCGAGACAGTATCTGCATTCTGTGAGAGGTATTATGCGGAGACCGACACCAGGCACTTTGGGTTCGGGGAGATGGGGCTCACTCCTGAAGATGCTCATCATACTTTCCATGTCAAAATTGATGGCAAGTCAACCAGTGAAGGCTACGAAAGGCAACTCACTTTTCAGAGACTTCGTGAATTGTGCGAAGAGTTGTTTGGGTGGGGTGAGGACGAGGCGAACTCATGGTTTATGCTTGAAAAGTATGACAAACCGAAGAGGGAGTTCAATCTGGTAAGGTTGAGAGCGGAGTATTCTGGGACCAAGAAAAAAGAAGAGGATGCTGGACTGGAAGATCATGAAGTAAGGGATGCTGCTGCGGCTTATCTCTTATATGTCCTCGCTATTTGTGTATTCCCTTCGTCTGCCGGTAACAGGGTGAACGCCAACTACCTCCAGCTACTACATCCCTTGGATGAGGTGAACCAGTACTCGTGGGGAACAGCAATAGTGTCACACGTGAACACGGCGCTGAGAAAGGTATCCCGGCATAAAACTGCTCAATTCAATTGCAACACGTCTCTGCTGCAGGTAATATATGGTTTTTTTGGTGGTTTAAGTTCGTACATATATATGGCATGTTGTTTATGTGTAGTTGATGCTCTTCACAGGTGTGGATTTATGAACACTTTCCGAAACTAATGGCAGCAAATGATAAGTGGATTGATCTGGCAAAGAAAGGGCAATGGCAACCACATCAACCAAGAGGCCAGAGGTACATGTTCACGGGGGATCAGCTGAAGGGAAAGAAGAATTGGTACCTTTTCGTTCGCCAAAGATTAGACAGCATGGAGGCACATGAGGTAGTTTTTGACCCCTACATGGACCATAGGAAGGAGGGAAAAATGGCACCAAGAGGATCAATTTGTATGTACAATGGTCCTTTGTGGCACCCCCTTGGGCATACAATGTACGACCCGAGCCGAATAATGAGGCAAGTCGGGTATATTCAAGATCGTCTACTTGACGAAAAAGGTGCTGGGGCATTCAAAGTGGATCGTGATAAATCAGGTGCTGACATTGGACGTATCGTCGTAAAATACAAACCGGAGCCCTCTTACGAACATTGGAATGCATGGAGGAATAATTTGATAGACGTTTTATGGGATCCGGAATGCATGGTGGTGCTTGGACATGAGAGCACAAAAGAATACATGCATTGGTACCTTGCATTCACGCATGCCAAAGTGATACGTGGGGAAGGGGAAGTCAGAGTCCCTCGTGGCCGTGGTGGACGTGGGCGTAATACCGTCCATGATGATTCTTCGTTGTACAAGTTATGCGTAAGTATACATTTCGTAATTGAGTTGTCTAAGATTCACACTTAGATTACTCAAACATCTAACTCATGTTTTTTTTATGATAATAGAAGGAGCGGTTGAAAGATGTCCTCAACTGGTTGTGTTTGAGATCGGATAAAGGAAAGGGGTTGACCGAAGTTGAACTGAACCAACATAATCAACACATTAGGCACATCAATATGCCTGAGGCGGAGCACATGTTTGAGGAATTACGACGCAACACGAAGAGTCGTCATATTGAAACCAGTGACACTCAAGAGACTCAAGAGACATGAGAAACTTCTAGACGAGGTCGTGGTCGTGGCCGTGGGCGTGGTCGTGGTCGTGGTGAAGGTGAAGGTGAAGCCGATGGGGGCAACAATGATATGGTTTAGTTTTTTCGTTTCGCACTTTGGTTTTAGTAGGTGAAAGAATATTATGTCGGTTTGGTGTGTTTGATACATTTTTCGTTTCCTAGGTTGACAATGTTTTTTTTTTGTTTTTAACGGTTTGTTGCTGACAATGGTAAATCGTACTTTGTTTGATTCATTTGTGTTAGTTTACATGTCTAAATTGTTTGGAAACTCAAAGAAAAAATCAGAAATTCGTCATGGTTTATGTTCAAACCACGACGATTCCGACAACCTGTTTCCAAACAGCTGTTAATACACCTAAACTCGTCATGGTCATGATGTAAATCACGACGATTTGAGCATAACTGTTTTTTGTCAAATCTAAGTCGTCAAGATCTTATAACATAGTATGACGATTTAACTTGTTTTCTTGGCAGAGGGGTGATTCTTCTCAAAGGTAAGTCGTCAAGGTGTTATTACATAGTGTGACGATTTAACAAGCAGTATTTTCGGGCATTTTAGATCTACTTCTTAAATCGTCATGCAAATTCAAAAACCTTGACTATTGTTCATCTCTACACGCTGGGTCGTCATAGACCATCATAAAACCTTGACGAGTTTTGTAGAATCGTCACAATATTATGTCATTTCTTTGACGATTCTGGGACGAAGCAATTGGGTTGAGTTGATTTTCGACAAATTTAACATTGAAGTGAGTCTTCCCATAACTGTTTTGATCTTTGAGGATCATGTTTGAACATTTTCAAAAACACATCGACAAATGGTGGCGGTGGTTGGGGGTGGAATTGGAGGCGGCGGTGGTGGTGGAAATAGAGATGGTGGTGGTTATAATGGAGGTGGTGGTGATAATGGGTAACTATCTAGTCTTAGGATGATTTTCTAATTAACAATCTAATATTTTTGATAATCAATAATTTATTTACTAATCCCAATTACAATCTCTAATCCTAATTATGGTGTATAAGGGGTTTTTGAGATTACTTCATTGTGACCCTATTTTGGATTCGCCTTCGCCCCCATTAAATATGGGCTCGCCCCCAAATCAATGAGGTATCTTAGCTATACTCCTATGACCAAGTAATGTAGTTTTAATTTTTTTTATTTTCCATATTTTTTTTCTCCAGTAATTCAATTACCAACTAAATTCGCAATCACAATAAAAATCTTATATAGTCTTTTCAAAAATTGCAAAATTTTATAAGTCATGAACCGATCATGGAAAATGGAGGCCTTATTTTTTTACCAGACATGAGAGATGTGTTAATCGCCAGTGCAATTAGTTAGCATGAGCTTCAGGTGCATGATGGTAATTGGTATCATTATCTGCATCAGACTTCCATCCAACAACCACTAGAAAACTGGCCGTAATATACTAGAAACAATTTGGCAGGTAAAATACGGAGGATGATTCCTTTTGCTATAATATGGGTAGTATGGAAAGAAAGAAATCTGAGAGTAATGGCTAAGAAGAAGGGTAGGGATATAAACGTCTTAATTCTAGAAGTTAAGAGGATGATATTCCAATGGAGTTCCTTAAAAGATTGGTTCAAATATCATACCTTCAGGGATTTAGTGATGAGTTGGGATGCAGTGGTTACTTAGTTTGTGATTGCCTGTAATTCTCTTTGACAGACTGGGCTTGGTCCATGTTGTATTCTCTCTTTTATTTTTAATGAATCTAACCCATTTTAATGATGGGAACGTTGTAGTTGGGGATTTTCTTTTTCATAGGATTGGGGTTGTCGTGCAAAAGAGAATTGGAACTCAGCTTGTTGCAAGGCTCCCATCCAATTCTTGTAAACTTCTTTCAGTTGATAATGATTAATAAAATCTAATGATCTTTAAAAAAAAAAAAAAACACCTAGTTACCACAAAAGGTCTTATGAGACCAAGTGGTTAACTCCTTTTTAAAGAATAAAAATACTTCCCAACTAACACCAATTATCGATTTACTCTTGTTAGTAGTTGCATTAAGAGAAGAATGATTGCACGTGACAACAAGAAGATGGGATCTATCCCTAATCTAGAGGATGCTTTGTAATCTCTATCACTTGAGCATAAACAAACACTAATTGCTGATGATAATCAAATTCTATATTAGAGGCTTAGTACCAAACAGATTTAATATGTTATCTTCCCCATAAACTTGTCTTTGAGAAACTAATTAAGTTTTGACCCTTCCTTATAATCTTCCCTTTGATCATGTGGTCGTCCCCATATAATATCTTTGTTTTTTTCAGACCATTCCTTCTCTTACACATGACTAAAGATCTCATCATGCTATGCTGAATATATCAGACTACCCCACATGCCAAACCCTTTCTTCCCACTTAGGGTGTCATTTGTTTTTTCTTTGTCAAATAGGACGCGATTTTGATGTCGCACTGCGACATCAAAGGTGATGTAGCAGCACCACAACCCTTGGATTGGGAGGAGGGTTTTATAACTGTTGGATGAAAAGGTGAAAAGTTATTAAAAAAAATCATTTAAACACCCCTTCATCCAAAGGTAATTTCCTGTCAAATATCCTCCCAAATTTTTTAGTTTTGTTTTAGTTGAATAAAATCGACGAATATCATCTCAAATCTCAATTTAGACACATCTGAATCATAGTCCCATGAGGTTTCTTCATTTCAGTCGATTGACTCCTTTTGGAATCACAAAATTTGGGATGAGGAATATTCTTATTTACATTTTTTTTGTTTTTCCGGTAACAATGAAAAATCCACACTGATATCAAAAATCTCGTGTAAGATACGATAGTAGCCTCGAAAATGATCCTTAACACATCTGGTTAGAAAAAGCACTATGATACGTGATTTTTCTACGAGTAATTCTTTGTTTATACCTCGGATTGTGGTAATTTAGTATCTGTCCACTTCGGTTATTGAGTATCCGCTTGGTTATTGAACGGCTACTCAATAGCTTCTCCCAAAATTGGAGGGGATGGGGTGGATGTGTTTAATGAAGTAGTGATAAATAGGTATGCAGACACATTATCTCCTTCAGGCGAAATCGTTTGGCCTTAATTCTGCGGCAGTCACCTGGGTTCTTTGGTATGAAAGGAATGCTAGATTTTTTGACAAAAAGCACAACTTCAAGACGGATGCAGATTTGGGTTCATATGCAAAAGCAATGGTGCTTGCTTTGGCTAATGCACATGGAAAGAGAGTTTATTTGAATTTTAGTGGCACTGTGTTCAATTGGGACAATGTTTTTGATTGATTTCTTTGCTTTTTGTATTTGCTACCGCTTGTAGCTTTTGTATATTCTTCTTAAGCTAATAAAATCTCTCTTCCAATCAAAAAAAAAAAAAATCACTATTATTCAGAATTGTTCATATCTACTTCTTAAGGCCGGTTCCTATGGAACCCAACAAACTACCCCTTTTGCAATCCAACGTGGCCTAGCAAACTGAAAATTGGACAGTGGGTATCGATGGAAAAAGCATCGACAGATGGAAAAAACATCGACGATGGAAATTACATCGATGTCGATGGAATTTTCATCGATGTCGATGATATTTCCATCTGTCGGTGCTTTTTCCATCGATCAGATGTCGCTCCAATCCAACGGTCTAATTCCAAGGGCCTATTTAATGCATCAGAACACGTTTTTGTTCTTCACATTCTTCATCACATTTGTCACATCAAACACAATTTTACTCCCCTGCAATCAGCAACTTCAGAATCTAATTATTTCTCCAGCTCAATGGATTATGAACATGATTCTTCGGATTCTTCTGATGAAGAGATGCAAAGAAGAATGATTGATTTTGATTCTTATCAAAAAAGAATTCTTCAAATGTTGCAGGAAATTGATTCCGACTCTGATGAAGAAAGAGCGCAGTTCGACACTATGTTGGAGGTCTATACTGGCACAATACCTTCAGAACCTGAGCCAAAAGCGGTGCGGTGTAGGCGATACACTTACCGTGATCGGGAATTCTACCATGAGAAATTGATGCATGATTATTTCAATGAAGACTGTGTGTATTCCGACCGAGATTTTCAGCGTCGCTTCTGCATGCCCCGACACTTGACGAAATTTATTATTTCGGAGCTTGTAAGAGTTGAACCTCGATTTGATTATCAGTTTGATTGTCGTAATGTTAGAGGTCACAGTCCGGAGCAGAAGGTTACGGCGGCCTTGAGGATTCTTGGTTACGGTAGTCCGGCAGATTCCCTTGATGAGTACATCCGAATGGGCAAAACAACTGGCTTCAACTATCTCTCGTTGTTTTGCGAAATTATCATTGATCATTTCGGTTCAGAGTTTTTGCGCAGTCCCAACCAGACAGATATTAAAGAGATATTGAAAGTGAATACGGCGAGGGGTTTCCCTGGAATGCTCGGTAGTCTCGAATGCATGCACTGGGTGTGGCAAGGTTGTCTAACAATGTGGGCTGGACAATACAAGGGTCATTACCCTAAGCCAACTGTCATTTTAGAAGCTGCGGCTACTGAAGATTGTTGGATATGGCATGCTTTTTTTGGTCTTCCTGGTTCGCAAAATGACATTAATGTGTTGCACAAATCGCCTCTTTTCGAAGACCTTAAGAAAGGCCGAGCCCCCCCTGTTAATTTCAATATCAATGGACATCAGTACAGTAATGGGTATTATCTTGCGGATGGAATATATCCTAAGTGGTCAACACTGGTTCAAGCGTTTAGGGGAGTGCCTACAGGAAATACGGGTAAGGCAATGAGGCATTTCAACAGAATGCAGATGGCCTTCAGGAAGGATGTTGAGCGGGCCTTTGGAATTCTGAAGAAGAAATTTGCTATCGTTTGTGGTCCTTTCCGTGGTTTGAGTCCCCGTGAAATGCATAAGACTATGCTCACTTGCATAATTCTGCATAACATGGTAATCCAAGAAACTCGTCGTAATGCTACCTGGACCAACTATCCAGACGAGGACTTGAGGGAGGATGTTGTGCCACAACGGGGAATAGGTGCAAGGGACTATGCGCGGATGACGAATCACATTCGTAACCCAAATTTGTACGAAAGATTAAGGAGTGATCTTTGTGCACATCTTTGGGCAGAAGAAGGACGAAGAGCTGCAGGACATGGTGGAGATGAAGAAGATGAAGATGAAGAAGTTCGTGCTCCTCGTTGGGAAACAGCTGCTGCCTTTGAAGATGGATTGAATGATGAGGATGATGATGAGGATGATGAGGATGATGATGAGGATTAATAATTGTTTTTCTTAGTTAAGAGGATGATGAGCATGAGTGGTTTTTTTTTTTCTGTAATTTTTGCTTTGTTTTTTTTTCTGTAATTTTTGTTTCGTTAGTATTAATGAAGATTAACTTTTATATAACTAGAGATTTTCATTAAAATTAAAGACAATAATTACATTAAAGAGGGTGCCACGCCCTCTACAAAATATAGACCCAATATAGAGCCGTGTCGTTCCGATATAATTAGTAAAAAGGGTTTGCCAAGCCCTTTTGCAACATAAAAAAAAAAAAACTCCCGATATAATTAGTAAAAAGGGTGTGCCAAGCCCTTTTGCAAAAGACCATCCGATGATGGTAAACGCAATTGCCATTGTTGTTGAAAATCGGCAAACTGCTGATTCTACTAATGATGATGATGATTATACACATTGCCGCCATTGATGATGATGATACATTGCTACCATTGATGATGATGATGATGATACACATTGCTGCCATTGATGATGATGATGATGATACACATTGCTGCTGCCATTGATGATAATGATGATACTACTGATGATGATACACACTTGCTCCTGCCATTGATGATGATGATACACACTTGCTGCCATTGATGATGATGATGATGATGATACTTGATGATTGATGATGATGATGATGATACTACAGATGATGATACACACTTGCTGCCACTGATGATGATGATGCTGATACCCTTACCGATACGACCGCCCACACCCCGTGAATGATAATGATGATGGAGATGCTACTCGTCCGCCCAAGGACTGACCTCATCCGCTTCAACGTCAGACGCATTATCGGCATTGACGGATGGGATAGGTGCTGCTCCTTCAACGTCAGACTCAAGAGCGGCAAGCCGTTCAGCCTCCATCTGCCGTTTGATCCGCTCGAAGTCCATCTTCCAGATGTACAGTTGTTCATCATTCATGTTAGAGGTATTGGCATTCATGATTTTATGCTTATCATGATTATGCACATACCTCTCCTGAGAGAGGCGACTTTTTTTTAGTTCACCGTTTAGAACCCTTCGTTCAGCCGATCGTTCCTTGGACGTCTCCTTGAGGTGGGCAGTGTAGGTATGCATGTTGAAGCCTTTCCCCTCAACAGCAGCATCAGCCTTTGCTTGTCGTTGCTGCTTGGCCTGGTTCCTACCACACAACATCTGGAACTTCAATGCATTTGCAGAAGCCTTCTCTGTTGTCATACCTCCTCCACTGCCTCCACTGCCACCACTGCCTCCACTGCCTCCCGCACCTTGTGACCCCATCTGTGTGGGAAATTGGGATGCAAAGGGCGAGGATGGAGACCCCTGGGAATTTGGCGAACCCTGATTGTAAGGTGAAGCTTTAGGAACCGACTTCAGCTTGAGAAGCATCTGTGGGTCATACTTAGGCAGCACTTTCAAGATATGGTAACACTCCTCGTAGGCAAATGGTTTCCCGTGCTCTCTCTTCCAGGCCTCGCGACACCTCCGTTCGACGTCCGTGTCTCCCTCTCCACTTTGTCTTCGACGTTCAGCCTGCACAATGACGGCAACAAAGAGTTGCACCTGTGCGTTGATGGTCACGAAGTGGTTGCACAAAGAAACTTCTGTCCGGCAAGTGACATTCATTGTCTCCTGCTCGAACTGGTCATAGATGCTCCCCCAGAGTGTTGCCTTATCTTGGTGCACACCGGCAATCGGATTTGAGGTAAAGCGAACATAATTAGAACATATGATCATGTCCTCCGATACGGTAAATGATTGCCCACGAGACCCCCTGCCAGTCTTTCCTTCTCCCATTTCTTGACTATCCTCATCGTATACTTCAGGATCGTACTGAGTAGATTGAGTTGAAACTTGTTTCGCCTTGTTTTTTGCTTTTCCCCTTGCCATATGAAAGGTGTGAACAGTTGAGGGCGTGTCCGCAAACAAATAGATAGCTGAGTGCGCAATTGTGGTAGATTAAGAGAAACCTACTACAATTGTTGCAAAGGTGTGTTTTGAAAGGCATACAAATGAGGGTATATATAGCCAAGCTCAAATCTGAGCCGTACATCTTAACGATGGAAATACTACCGACGATGGAAATTCCATCGAGGTCGACAGAATTTCCATCTGTCGATGGAATTTCCATCGACGACACTATTTCCATACGGCATTGCAAAGTTGCAAATTTGCAACTTTGCAACGTCAAAACACTGGTTTGCAACGTCCATAGCCAGCCAAAATAGCCAAAAAACTGCTTTTAAGTGTCCCATAGGAACCGGCCTAAGTAAGTCCCAACTTTTGATGCTTTTTTCTTTGGTTGATGAAGTGCAACAAGCTTGGTTAGAAAGGCCTTTTGATGAAGATAAAGTTCATGGTACGGTAAAAGCTTGTGGGGTGAACAAAGCACTGGGGCCTGATGGTTTTAATACGAAATTTTACAAGCATTGTTGGGATATCATCAAGAGTGATCTTATGCGAGTAGTAGATGAGTTATTCAGCAAAGGCAGAGTGGATTATAGACTTAATACATCATTCATCAAACTCATTCCTAACAAAGAAGATGCGGCCACTGTAAAAGATTTTAGACCAATTAGTCTGATTTTGAGTTTTTACAGGGTGAACATATAAAATCATTGTTTTCCGTGTAATGGCTAAAACCGTTTCTAATTTGTCAGCAACAAATGTTTTGTGTTGCTAAAAGGAATGGTGCTCTTCGTCGGCCTCTTCATGATACACAATAATCTGGTAGGCATTACATTCACAATTTTATCGTTTCAGACCTATCCACATGATGACATGAATAGTCAATCTTTCCATAAGATAAAGAGCATAAAATGGAAGTAAGATTTTCTTTCAAGTAAGAACATTGGAAGCAAAGTTTGATTTAAACAAAAGAAAAGAAAAAGTCCAAATTTTGTAGGAACACTTTTATGTGCAAAACTCCAAGTTATATCAACAGTCAAAGTAAAGCATTTAATGAGGATTAGTAAGTAGAGATAATAAAAACTAAAGACTTCATTTTACTTTACTTTTTATATGAGATTGTGGCTAGAGCGTGGGACTTTAAAACATTGTTTTTCAATTTTATCTTGTTCTTGGATAGTTTTCTATAAAGTAAGATATGCATATTATTGAATTTCAAATGATTAATCTAAACAAGTAAAGTTAGATAGAAGAAGAGATGTTGATTTTTCTTTAGAATTGTTAGATTTTGACATCTCAACCCAAATCTCCCAATCCATAAGCCGCCCCGCTTCTTGGTTCTTGAGTTCGCATGAAAGTCGGTACCAATGTAATAACCACACGTGGAAATTATGCATTGTGTGTGTTTTCTTCAAAATGAAGACATGGGGGCTATGCTTATGATTATGATTTGTGTCGTGCTTGAATGAAGTATTGGAGTTGCTTGGAGAAAACAAAGTCATGAACCCCAGTTTTTCTGGTGAATCTAGATTCAATGTAAATATGCTTGTTCTTTAATGTGGATGTAGTGTTTTTCTTCTAGGGACAAGGGCTACGATCTATTATTTACTGATGATCCATCAATCACGGATGAGGTCGGTCGAGTTCCCAAAATTTACCAACGTTTTTCTCGTATGTGAACTGGAGTGCTAATCTGGCTTTCCAATTACAATGGTTAGTTTAATATGAGAGATCAGGGCCATCACGCGTAAAATCAGCATGCACTTTTAAAACGTCAGATTGGAATGCGGATATATAATATGATGCTTAGAAATACATGTTCATGGTTTTGTTATGTACAAGTGTGTGTTAGCACTTACTTAAATAGTTGTGGGCTTGTTGGTTGTACTCTCTTGGAGTACCTGCATTAAATATTTCAACGTTTCATAACTTCAATAAATTGAAAAGTACAACTCTAAAACTCTGGTAATAAGTTTTTTAGGAAATTTTGATGCCCAGAACAGTAAGCAGATAAGGCATCAATCATATGAGGTTATGAAGGAATGTAAGGGTACAATCATATGAGGACTGAAGATTCCTTTTTTCAACAAGATTAATGCTAGCAGCCAGAGCCAATTACAAACCAACAGATGAAAAGATGAAAATGATTCACTGGGCTCAGCTATCCATTTTGAGTTCAGTAATTTCGTGAGATTAATGGGCTTTTGGTGCCATTCAAGCAAGCATTACGGGTTGGCCAAAATTCCTCATATTTCCATCGATGCCATAAAAATTTTGGTGCAAAAAAGATCACTACAGGACGTTCCAGTTTTGGTCCGGGTATGGGTAGAGTTTTTGGCGGATGCTTAGTATCCTTCTAAATCCTAAATTTGAAACTACAATGATTTTCTTTCAAATTGTGAACCTAAAAATGTATGTAGCATATAGTACTTAGTATTATTCGCCAAAACTTTCTGTGCAAACTTCTATAGAGTTGTGGAAGCTGGAAGCAGAAAAATGACACATTTCTCTAGCTCCAGGTTGCCGTTGTACTCTGCATTTTACTGCTCCGTGAGGATTTGGGCTCAATTGAATTTCTCCAATTCTAAACATATCAAAGCCCCAAATTTTATGTCGCAGAAGTGAAACGTGATAGGGAACGTACCATCTTGGAGTACTGGAGTGCAAAGGCAGAGAAGATAAAGAGTACAACGGGAGAATTGTATGGAAAACCCGCACAAGACAAGATAATCACATTTCTTTCAGGTATGATGTGATGTGACAGTACATATGGTTGCAGGGGTGGAGAGAAAATTTTGAAAGAAATTCCACGGGACCTTTTTGACAATTGCTGACAGGAAGTTTATGTATGTTTCTGCTTGCTAGAATTTGAATGTTTGAGAATTTAGATGCCCAGAACAACTGTACGCAAGTAAGGGTAAAAACATATGAGGTTATGAAGGAATGTCCGGGTGCAATCATATGATATGATCAAGATGAAGGTTCACTTTTCTTCAACAAGATTAATGCAAGCAGCAACAGCAAGAGCCAATTACAAACCAACAGATGAGAAAATCAAAATGATTCACTGGGCTCACTCATCCTGTGAGATTAATGGGCCTTTTACACCCTTCAGGCCCAATATTTCTAGGTCTCTACATGCTATATATACTAGCCTAGTTGCCTCCAGTGACCACTCCTGTGCAGACAGAATTTCTGATTCATCTCCACTGTGCAGACAGAATAGATGATCCATTTTCTAAATCAAGTTGTCAATCCAAGATCAGCCAGTAGAGCCGGTAAAGTGCATGACAAATCAACTGATCACTGGCTGGCTCGATGACCACATGGTGTTTTAAAAATTAGCAACTACTTTAGGTTTGCTGCTAAACAAAAGAATGTCAGACCAGGAAAAGAAAACGGCAAAGTAGCAAACTGTCTTATGCAGATAACAAATGCCAAGACATTAGAATAAAAAAAAGAGAGAGACATATAGGATGCATACTTTTTTTGATTGGAAGTGAAGATTTTATTCATGCACATTAAAAATTATACGAAGTAAATACCAAGTACATAAATAAAATAAGAGAAAGGAGAATAACTAAATCAAACTATCCTAGTCTAAAAAGAAAAAAACTCCCAAGTCCTAGAATTGAAAGAACACATCTGATCATACCAGAATTGCACCAACGCCACTCCCATACGAGCCTGCAAATCCTCACCGATGGGCCAAATTACCAGGCCTATCATTGTCATTATCACCATTTCCATTACCAAATTATCTACCTGTAACCCCATGAAACAAAAGCCCCGTTTGGGATTGATTTTTTTCCACCAAAAGCACTTTGTAAAAAACTTGTAACTAATTTTTGGTAAAAATTGTGTTTGGTAAAAAAAAATTCAAAGTGCTTTTGGAGAAAAGCACTTTCATTTTAGCCTGCTTTTAAAAGCTACCCAAGAGTAGCTTTTAAAAGCAGTAAAAGCAGAAGTTGTGGACCCACCTAATTTTAATTAGTTGATTATCCATTTTAGCCTTGTTATTTTACTAAAATGACAAATTTTACCCTTGAATATTGTGCACATATTACTATATTCCCTATTTCAAATTTTTCACTCTTTTTTCTTTAAAAATAAGATAATCACTTTTTTTTTATTTATTTAAATATTTTGGAATTAAAAATACAATTTATTATAATTATATTGTATCTTTCTAAAAAAAATTAAAGCATGTCTATTTCCGTCATTAACTACATCATCATCACTTTTACATTACAATTACCAAACATAATTTACAATTTGTTAGTCAGGGAGCACTTTCTATATTATAATTTACCAAACGTCCAACTACTTTATTTTCACAGCACAGCACAACAACGCACAGCATAACACAACAGAAAATCACTTTTATAAAACTCACCGCAATACCAAACTCGCCTAAAGACTAGATGTCTTCAACCTTTGCAAATTAACGATGTCTTCAACCCTTGCAAACCAGGATGTCTGATATCCTACCTAATTCATTTCATAATACTTCTTTCAAAGACGGAAAACAAGTTTCCTGGCAAACATTCATATAAATTGCATACACGTCAATAAACGATTTCATGTGCTCTGAAGGCAAAAACATCAGTCAAGTGAATGTATGACTTTAAGCTAACTGTCATCTTGCCCAACATAAGTATGTGAGTTGAGTGAAAATAAACTCGTTAAATAACTCTCTACTTCACCCCATTCACAACCAGGAATCTTCACAGTTTTAGCTATATCATGTCTCAGGTTATATAAAATGAAAATAGCAAAATTTGCCAACAGATATTCATCATCCCAAATGAATATGCCCAAAATTACCACAAAAAGGATGGTCTACAAGCAACACATGATTAGTAGTGAAATGTATAGACCAAGATTCTCTCACACCATATTCCCTCATTACCCAAAGATCAAGACGAGAATTAGGTTTTTGGAGAAATAAACAAAGATACCCATCTAACGCTCCAAGTTCTTGTTCTTTGATTACATCCTCCAATTCCACAGCTGCGGGGATAGCCAAAACATCAAATCTTTCTTCCCACATATCAAAAGAAACAATGACATCAGGACTGTCTTGCGTATAACTTTCAACTCCTGGCTTGCCAAACCAATGAAGAGATCCATGAACAATAATGCCCGAACGTCTAGTAATACAAGGAATATAGTAAGGTATGAATTCTTGGGTACTCCATGAGTTTGATCCTAGATTATACACCTGAACTCCGGACCTAATTGGAACTTTGATAAAGCTCATAACTTTAACCAACTTATAATTATCGATCTTACAGTCATAACCAAATCCATATGAAATATAATGATGCGTTACTAAGTGACCTGGAAACTGATAATTTGGCGATTTGGGTACTCCCTTATACTCTCTAGTTGTTGGATTCCAAATGAAAATTGGACCCTCATCATGATAGCTACCAGCAAGTATGCATAGTAAACCATTAGAAGAACCCAAAATCTCAACATGACCATTCGATTCGAATGGGTAACGTATTTCAATACCCTTTTCACATTCAGATGCTGATATGTTCAAAGTGTGGATTGCGTCTTTATCGTCGACATTACATATAAGAATGGTATTAGAATTGTTCTTGTAAACAGCAAGATCATAATGAGTTTTGACAAAACTAGGATCGGATAGTAAAGTGCACCAAAGTTTGCATACGCACCTACATAGTGAGATAGACTGAAATGGTAACCTCAAAAGGATGTTGATGAGAATGTCCTCTGGAACAGGAATGCTCGACATGATTTGTTTGCTTCTAGTTCCTCTTCTTCTTCTACATATATTCAGGGTTTTTGGAGCTGAAATTTGTGAATTTATTTAGGGTTTGCTACATTACTATTTGGGGTTACTAGCAGGGAAGAGCCAAAGGAACTTAGATAGGTAAATTTGGGCGGAGAGAACAAACTACTGCTTCCACGTGTTAGTGCAGTGAATGGTACTGTGTGAGGTTGTACATACTCCGTTGGTGCTTATTTCAGAAAGTTCGAATCCCGACAAGACAATCCAAGTTTTCTAAAATTTTGGTTTTCAAGTGGCTAGAAGTCTTCTCACTCTCATTTGATATTTTACGGAGACTTGCATGCATTGAAAGGCATAAAAACAATTCCATGAATCGTTATTGTAAAGGTCAAGGTACATGTGCAATATATTGTCACCTGTAAGGCAAATTATTTGATGGCAAAAATCATGGGCAGAGAATAAAGATTGAAATTTGAAAATTAGGAAGGTGAAAAAAAAAAACAATCAGAGAATGCAAGGGACCGAAGTGTATTAGTCAACAATTAATCACGACATAACAAGGCTGGACTGATGCTGTGGTGGTATCCACCAGAAAGCAGTGATACAGATCGATCGAAGATGAAATTTTGATGGGCTGAAGCTGTTTGTTATTAAACTCACCAACTCTAAACATATCAAAAGCCCAAAACATATCTTCACAGTCTTTCTTCCTATCTTTCAATGTACTCTCCTGATATTTATAGAAGTGGATACGGCTAAAATGTTTTTACTGTTCCTTCTCTTGTTTAATTTGTTATTTCTACTTTGGAATTCTCGTGTTGCAAGATTATTGTGAGTCTCGATATGAAGATTGGAATTGGAGCTCAGCAATACAGCCACAAAACCAACAACAATCATGCCCTGGCTGTCCTCCTTGCCGAATCAATCACCTGAGCCAGTATCAAAAAAAAAAATCACCTGAGCCACGAACCTCAAGCAGATAGTGAATCTTCCTCGATGATGGATGCAAAAATCTCCTTCATGGAGTTTATATAAACTCATAGCCTCGTTTTCATCATCCCAAACAATATCTATCTTTACGGAGTAACTTTTCGGTACGTAGTAAATGATCAATGGCTTCTTCAATCTTCACTTACGATTTTTAGTTTTCGCCAATATCTCACGCCTCACTAGAACATTGACACCTGAAGTTATCACCATGGCAGAAGACATGACTTTGAAACTATTAGTACTTCAGAGTATCCCATATATCATGGCATTAATAAAACATTCTCCATCTCTTGTCTGCATTATACTCAAATGGACGAAATCTGCTGACGCATATTTCTAACATAGTACTTAAAGAATATCTAAATACAGGATATGTGATATGTCACATATCAATCTAAACAAAGATCAGTGAAAACTTTATACTCACTAGTATGTAACCCATGCCATACTGGCACGGACTTTGGTTTGTTCTTAAACATACTATTGGAGTATTGATTTTGGGTTTTATTTTGTGTTGGTTTTGGAATTTCGGATAGAAATGGAAATCCAATCTGAAAATTAGTTTTGGTAAAAGAAATAGAAGTGTGCAGAAAAAATAGGCATTTGCCCCTCTTGTATAGAAAAATTACAAAAAGGTCTAGAGGAAAAGAAATAAAAAAAATAAGAGGAAGGGTAACTTAGTCCTTTCACTGTTAACCGGTGAAAAAGACCCTTTCTTTTATTATAGTGAGATAGTATGTAACCCATGTCATACTGGCACGGACTTTGGTTTGTTCTTAAACATACTATTGGAGTATTGATTTTGGGTTTTATTTTGTGTTGGTTTTGGAATTTCAGATAGAAATGGAAATCCAATCTGAAAATTAGTTTTGGTAAAAGAAATAGAAGTGTGCAGAAAAAATAGGCATTTGCCCCTCTTGTATAGAAAAATTACAAAAAGGTCTAGAGGAAAAGAAATAAAAAAAATAAGAGGAAGGGTAACTTAGTCCTTTCACTGTTAACCGGTGAAAAAAACCATTTCTTTTATTATAGTGAGATAAGACATACAGCACAAAAACTACAGAATACTTTTTGGGGGTGGATGCCGGACCAACAAGCATTGTGTCGATCGCAAAGTAGTTGGGAAAGTTTGCTGGCTGATAAAATTGTTTCACGCGGTTAATGTACCAGGGTTGCCAATGTAGTAGTTTCTACTATTGATTCAGACGGTATACAAGCACACGATACACCTAATTAATCAACTTAATGATCATCAGTTGAAGTGTAGAATCCTATATTTGAACACAAAACTTACACAGAGCCAGAAATGGAAAAGTGAAATAAAAAACGAATAATGAAAGTAACAGTGTTTTGATTTTTAATGGCGTTGAACCTTTCTTGGTTTGATAATGAGGCTAAGTCTAATGGGGATTCAACTTCCCTTAAAAGCGTCGCCTAAATCTCAATTTCCCCCCACTTCAACTTCCCTTTCCCTTATTTAAGGGAAGTAGAAGTTGAATTGCTACTTAGGCGCTTAATGATGTAGCGCCCAAAAAGTGGATCCGCGCTCAATGATGTAGCGCCCAAACGAATATTCTACTAGATCTGATGGCTAATAACATATGTTCCAGATCTGATGGCTGAGATTATCTGCGCTTTATCATGTAGCGCCAAAACGCTATATCATGTAGCGCCGAAGTAGAATTTAGCTGATGTGTCTAGCACTTCCCATTAGACTTAGTTTGGGAATTTGCTGATGTGTCATTCAACTTTTTAAGGGAAGTTGAATGACCATTAGACTAAGCCTGAGAAAGATTACATTTAGGGATATTTAGACTTTGGGTCTCAATTTATGACCATATTAGCGTTTGGGTCCCAGAAAGTTTCATATTAAAGTTTGGGTCCCAGGACCGTGGTTGACCGTCAAGGGACAAAACTATTACAGATATAATTTAATTTTAAAATAAATTTGTAATTACTTAACGCCATTAATTACCGTTAGCACGTGACCTGCACATGTAAAAAAAAATCCGTCAGAAATCATCCAACGGGTAAGAATAGATCGAATCTGACGGCCCAAATAACACCAGTACTTTATCAAAAAAAACATTTTTCAGTTATTTTCAGACCATTCAGACGTTTCAGACACCATCTCACACCAATACCTCCAAACAATAAACTCAAGGTTCTTACCTGCAGGATGCGACTTCTTAAAATTATTGTAAAGATGTCTAAAACAATACCTATGATGGTTATTAACATCACTGAAATTCTCTGCACCAAAATTTAAAACTTAAAAGCTCGACAAAATGGAACAAAACCCCGACAAAGAAAGGGAAAAACAAAAATCAACACTCACATACACTATCAACAACAAAAGCAAACAAACAGAAACATTTAATTAACGAAATTATCAAAAATCTATAATGCACCTTCAAATGTGAAAATAGACTGCAAACTTAGATTCACTTCAGATTTTACTTAGTAAGTGAGATGAACACCGAAATCAGAGAAAAACAGTCTGTAACACTCGGATTTGAGTTTGATTTTACGGCCATGAAAAGCCCTGACCCTAACCAAATGAGGAAGATGATTGCGTTGCTTCGATAGTGTTGAGTTAGGATGTAATATGTTTGCACCCACGTGAGTTTGGCAAAGTTAGTAATTTAGATATATCCTAATATTATTTCCGTAATTCTGCGTTTTTAACAATTTCAGTAATTGTCGATGCGGTCAACCACGGTCCTGGGACCCAAACTCTAATATCAAATTTTCTGGGACCCAAATGCTAATATGGTCATAAAGTTGAGATCCAAAGTCTAAATATCCCTTACATTTATACAACTTGCTTTGGACAAGGAAATTACAAATGAATGAAGCATGGGCACTCTACTTGAATGGTTTGGGACCTTTAGGTTTGTCATGCATGTGAAACTGAAATCGGCAAACTACGGTGAAACTGAGGGGGTACTGGGCTTTGCTTTCGTGGGCTAGTCTAAGCACTGAACTGAACTGCGCTTATAATGGCATTGGGAAATAACTTTTAAAATAGGTGACAATTTGGTTTTGGTGCAACTGACCTCGCTTCAATTAAGATGACTGGTTGTGTTTTGGCTCTCATGAAATTTGAAAATGAACGATCTTATAATCAACAACTTTGTTCGTCGTTGAGCATTTATTCTTCTCAAGGAAGATGCTATTTCGCTCGAATCCTTAAGAGGCTTTTTTTTCCGAGTTAATTCAGAAAAGGTGAGAAGCTAGCTAGCTGGAGACTTGGAAAGTTAAAGAGATGAGAGGGTGCAACAAGGATACTAGGCCAATTTTTCCATAAGCCATTATATTTATATGGGAGGTCTAGAAACCGGAAAAAAACATCATATGTCATGGTGCTAGGAGCAAGAATGTCAAGGATCTGGTCTAAAAAGAGGGAAACACCAGATATCATGGTGCTAGGAGCAAGAAATTCAAGGAGCTGATTCTTTTGATAAAACATGGCATGATTCTTTGGTGCTCTTTGTAAATTATCCTCTCTCCCAAGTCTTTTTCCAGCAGGGAAAAAATTCTTAAGCTGTGATTAGCTTATGATTTTTTTGAGTCATTTTCCACTCCTTGTAAGTATTTTTCTTGTTACTATAACTTCCCTTATGTCCTTGTTTAAAAAATAATTAAGAAAAAAATAATTCCCTTATGGGATGTTGTTAGATCGAAAATGTAGACGCTTAAAACGATTGGCAGTGACAATGTGGTGGTGTTGGCTCACAATAGTAAGATTGTGTAGTTCCTCGGTACATAGGACCGCAATACATAGTTGTCTTATTCTGTAACTACACTATTCATCGGAGCCAGACAACAAAGAGGAATTCTTTATGTTTTGAGTCGTGAGAAATGGATACTAAATCTTGATTTTATTTTTATTTTTTTTTGATAAAAATACTAAATCTTGATTGACGTTTAGAGAATCCTCATGAAACCCGATGGTATCAAGATTTAGGTAACCAAATGTCATGCAACCACGTGTCCCACCACTCCACCACCAGTCATCACCACCACCACTACGTCGTGATTGTTGGTCAGTAGTTGAATTAAGCTAATTATATTGATTTACATTGTGTATTACGGACCACGTTGAAGGTTTTCTTTAAGCAAATGTTAAAGAATAAAGAGCTTAAAGCATATACTAGGATTTATAATATCTTCCAATTGAATCAAACCATTTTATTTATGTTTTGATACTCAGAACAATCAGAAAATCACATTCGATTTATTATCATACACTAAAAGCTCTAAGTTTTAAAAGCTCCCACGTCGCGCGGTGATAATACCACAACTTTCTATTGGCCGAGAAAGGAAGTTTGGGAGGGAGGCATTCTAAGGAGGACACTTGGCAATTGTCTATTGGTCCACATAAAATTACACTACTTTTACAATCTCACCCACGTTGGTGATGCAAACCTACATTAGCTAACTAAATTGAAACCAATTAATATTTGCCATGTGTAACGCCGTTTAAAAAAACGTTACCCACTT
>JAJJMA010084616.1:0-10029 GCA_023529015.1 Papaver nudicaule
AAAACGCTTCATTTCCTCAAACATACAATGAGATCATGCTGATGAAATCTATTAATGACATATCGATAAAGCTTTTTCTGAGTATCATATAGCTCGATCCATTACAGTGTGGGGGTTTAGGCTATACAAAGCAATCAGGTCTACTGATTCCAAAAAGACTTTTCACTATAGTATACTCCCCTATCCTTTTTGTCGACCCTCCTTTCATAATGAAGAGGGGTATTTATAACGAGTTTTGGGAACAACTTCTCTTTGCTACACTTAGTTTCTTCCGTTGTTTGATGGTCTTCGTCGACAGGTGGTCTCTGTGCGCCGCCCTTATCATCCATTCTCGTGTTGACACCTCCCATTTGGTGTATATCTTTGCTATACGGATCCCTTGATGTTCTTGATGCCTTAATTCTTATCCATTAGGGTACTTTATACCGTTGTTTGATTCAGTCGTGTATTAACGCGTGCCCCTAGTCTTCTATGTCCCTATAAAGTGTTGATGTGACAGCTCGAACGTGTTTTGATTGTGCCTCCCTTCGTTCTTTGCCTTCAGTTACCGTGGTGATATACTTCGGGAATATCTTTGTACTTCGCTTCTCCTTACTTGCCGTGCCCTCTGGCTTCTGGCCCAGGTTCGAGGACTAGCAATTTTTATGTATTAACAGTTTGCCCCTTTTATTGAGGGTTATTTTGAATAATCCTTCAAGAAAATCTGTCTCGTGGCTTCTTTTATCCTTCTTTCAGTCGAGAGCATATGCCTTCTTCGTATTTTAGACCTCGCTCTTCTGGGTACCTGAGTGTTGTGGGATACATGTTCGTCATCTCCTTATCGTTGTCTGTTTTAGCAGGTGCATTTTATTTTTCTCTCGTCGGCGGGTGTGTCTACCGTCTTCGTGCCGGTAGGTATGTCTACTGTCTTTATGCCGGAGGTGTTTCTAGCGTCTTCGTGCCGATAGGTGTGTCTACCTTGCCTTGGAACCTCGTTAACTTCTATTTCAGGTATTTCAACCTTCTTGGACTAAGCACCATCTGTCGAATACCCTGGGCCAGAGGGAATCTAGGATATGAGTCCGGGAAATAGACTTTCCAGTAGTTTACGACGTCTGAGTATCTCTATCATCGGGATTCTTACTTTCTCCCTTGTTAATTGGACGAGGATCCTAGAGATGACCAATGATCATCAAGTATGCTCCTGCCAGTGGCAATTGTTCTGTTGCGCTTAGGCTGCTGGCAATTGTTCTGTTGCGCTAACGTCGCTGTAACTTTTGAGATTTTTTCAATCCAACATTTTTTTTCATCATCCGGCATCGTAACATCCTTCACTGGGGGACATAAGACTTATGAGATTTCGTTGTCGAAGTTAGTCACCTTTCCTTGCCGAGAAGGTCTTTATCGCCTATGTGTCTTCTGGGTCACTGAGTGCCAGCTGTTCATCTTTGAGGTGCCGTTATTGCTTTGGTGGTGTAGACTCTTTCTTATTTCTTGCTCTTCCTCTGTTGCCGTCTTTGTTTCTTTTGTTGAGGCTTTCGTTCGAACTCTTGCTCCTTCGGTGTTGTCATTTTGTAGATTTTTGTATGAACCGGTTCGTCTCGGGAATCCTTCTTTGGTGTTGTTGTTGATGTAATGATTGCCCCTCCTTGCCTTCGAGAGCGACTAGCTGGAGGTATCGAGAGGCAAGGAATCTCCCTGCAAGGTAGAGTCCTATGCTGGCGTAGCTGGCATAATCCATTTTTCTACGTAACGTGTGTTCGTTGTTGTGGGTTACGGTGATCTTTCGAGTATCTGATTTGAGTGGCGTAGGTTTCTTCGTGATTGATTCCTCCATGTTCTTCTTGAAATGCATGTTGTTCACGGTAGATTTTTTGCCCCTCGCCGGGTTAGCTTGTGATATTTTCGACTGCCGAAGTATTGTCTCCCTTTTGCTTTTTCTTGTCGTGATCTTCGTTTCTTAGTTGTCGCCCTGCGTATCTTCACCTGGCTTCTTAGTTGATGATTTGTTTCTTATTTTCCCCTTGTTGTTCTTTTCTTCGACGCCATGGTTTGGGAGCGTGATTCTTACTCTTAATGAGTGTTGGGCGACCTTTTCTTGTTTTGGTTGTAGTTGCCTTTGCCTCTTCTATTTTGTTTTTGTTGATATCGTGCTGAGTACCTTTCTTCTTATCCTTGGTGTCTTCTTGTCACGTTCTTGTTTTCCCACTTTTCCTTATTTTGAATCGTGTTTTTATCATTGTCGATGTTGCTTATCTGACTTGTGTCTTTGTCTTTACTGGTGCTTCATCCCTTGGTGGTATTTGCGTCTCCGTCGGTGCTTCGTCCCTTGGTTTTATCTCCATCTCCGTCGGTGCTTCGTCCCTTGGTTGTATCTGTGTCTCCGTTGGTACTTCGTCCCTTGGTTGTATCTGCGTCTTCGTTGGTGTTGGTGATCCTCTTTTTTCGCAATTTTGATGGTATACTGTACTTTTGCTTGATAAGGAGTGTTAGTTGGCGGAAGAGTAAGTTATTGAATGCTGATTGTATGGCATGTGGTGGTAGTGGGCGGTTACTACTGTAAAGAGAAATAATAGTAATGGGGAGAATCTGAGAAGTGTGTAACTGTTTTATCGGGTAATGGAGAATGTTTTTTAAGGGGTGCGAGAATCGGGGAAACCCTAATCTGGTCGTTTTATTTCCTAAATTGTAACGCCTGCAATATTTAAAGCGAGTAGTTGGTTGGTGATATGAGTCTTCTATAAAAGACGCTCGGCTACAGTCTTCACAGACCACCTCCTAGTATTTTTAGAGTAAGAAAGAAAGAAAAGGGAGAGGATCTTTATAGAAATGGCAGACAGAGGAAAGTCGCCCATGAATTATGATGAAAATAGCAGGAGGGAGCAGGTTCGAATGATAATGGATAGGGAGGCAAATCGTGAGGGTGGTGTCTCTTCTAGAAAAGAAGGTAATCCACAGAAAATGATTCGTCTCTTCACCATCTCCTAGAAAGTGATGAGAGAAAGAGAGTGAGAAGAATAAGGGAAGACGGTGGTCCGCCGTACAATTGTCGTTTGATTGAGACAAGAGCATTTCTTCGCCGTCACAGTGAGGAGATTTTTTTGATGATGGGGGAGGACGTTTTTTTTCAGACGATGAGTACCTGTGAAGGTTGAAGTAAAGGTAGAATTCAATGATGCTGAACAGACTGCTGCCAACTTCGATAATGTTCTGCCGGTTGACGATCTTGTGATAGATGCTGCTGACTTTGCTCCTGTTGCTCCTGTTAATGCTCCGGTGATCGATTTGTAGTTGATTGATGGTCTTGACGAGGACCGCGGTACTGTGGCTGCTCGACTCCGTGGCAGACGTAGGAATAGGGGGATTTTTTTTTATTTTTTTTTTTTTAAAGAAGCTAACTTTTATTACTCATCATCAACTGAAAGAAGCTTACAAGAATTGGATGGGAGCCTGTCAACAAGCTGAGCTCCAATCCCTTTTTGAAGTATAACTCATATCCTATGAAAAAGGAAATCCCCCACTGTGACGTTTGCATCATGACTAGCCATATAATTGCGTAATCTCTTCAGGAACTCCACAGTGTCACTACCCAACTCCCCTAAAGTAGTAAAAGCCAGCACTCCAAGGCCAAACCCCTGAGCAGTACATTTCTCCAAATACTTGTCTTTTTTGCGAACGACAACATCCTCAATTGCCTTGCCAGGAACAAAAGCGCGCACCCCAACGCCTGTAAAAGGTGAAACAACCGTGATATCCATACACACATCATGTCCATTATCCCAGTTATACACCAAAACATCTGCAGGTCTCAAAGCTAATCCGGTCTGAAAGGAATCCCAAATCAACCTCTTTCCTAGCTGGGACACCCGCACGATAACAAATTTTCAACGATAACAAATTTTCAACAAAGGTATCACGAACCAGGTCATGTCTATACTTGAGACCAATGCCACTTGAGCAATGCAGGGCATGGTCCCCGAAAATATCCATCCCCCTACCACAACTGGTGCAACTGTCACCTTCCTCGAAAAGAAGGATTCCAAGCCTATAACGCAAGAAAGCTCTGAAATGTCGGGACCCAAGTTTCTGATTAAGCCCGGTAATCAGAATGACCAACAAATAATCTTGTTCATGATTGATCCTGTTGCTCTGCCACAGGGCTGAATCCCGCCCCGTCATAACAAACCGATTAGGTAGATCTTTCTTCTCTGCATCGAAGTATTTGATTGCCAAAGAACTCATAGAATGAGGGACAATATCATCAATGCATAATGAAGAACTCTCAATACCACATAACTATTTGTATAAGGCAAGTGCATGATCAAAACTGAGACTCAAATCAGACACACCAGACTGCCTCAAAATGTTTTCCTGCTGAGCTCTTGTATGGAAGCAAGATGCCAAATAGCAATACTGCATAGTATCCTCCATCGTGTACACCCCTAATCCACCACACTTGATGGGAAGTGTAGCAAGCCTTTGTTGCAGGAGACCAAATCCCGGCCCATCCCCCGTAACAAGATGTCTCAGAAACTGTTTGAGGTGATTATCAAAAAGAACTTGCGCCTTTCCCAAGTACTCAGGCTTAGTTGTTCGCATAACAAAGTATAATCTCGAGACACCAGAACAGTTCCTCAACAATAAAAGCTCACCTTGGGGATCTTTGAGCTTCTGTATAGCAGCAATCAGGCATGTGGTCTTATGAACTCTGTTAACTATCATACTCTTGCAAAACTGGGGTTCAGACTAACAGGTCCTCCCAACAGCTTAACTCCCTCCGCTGGTCGGCATATGCGAGGTGGGAAAACGCCCTCAACTAAACCTCTGGTATCAATTGTAGGCTAGAAAAGTTCAGTCTTCAAGACGTTAAGATGCAATACCAGAGAAACACCCTATTGCTGAATAATGTCCAGGGCTTTGGCCACCATCAATGTGTCCCCAACTAAGGTCCCATCATCCAAATACCATGCTTGGAGGTCCAAGGAGTACGAATCCGCAATCCTATGAATCAAGGGGTCAAGAGTCAAGGCAAATAATATGGGGCCAAGAGGATCCCCCTGTTGTACTCCCTGTGCTGAACCAAGAGACTTGTCCATATAGTATAGTCTAGCAGGAGCCGGATAACAAAACTCTACCCACTTCGAGATGGAAGAACAATGTTTCCTCACCTCTCTAATCATTGCAGACTTGCTTACAAGATTGAAGGCATTAGAGAAATCAACCAAGAGCATGGACGTAGTCGTTGAGTCCCTCTTCGCCTCAAGAAGCCTATTAACCGCATGAAGAATGGACTCACCCCCACAGGGTACCCCCACCCCGAACTGAAAGTCACTGAGATAGCTCTCCATTTCTTTACCAACATGAGAAGCGACAACTTTAGAGACTAAGCGTCTCCAAATAGTACCTACAGCGATAGGACGTATACCACCCCCAGGCTTGAGCAGAGAAGTAAGGGGAGATGAAGCTACAAACTCTTCTAAAGCAGAAGGACAACCACCCGCAAGCCATATGTTAACCAGCTCCGTAATGGAATTAATGAGCTCATCTGACACTGCAGCTGCCGACCCACTCAAAGCATCGACAAGATGTTGGGCACGAAAGCCGTCTCTCCCATATGAGGTCCCCTCAGGAAAGCTCTTCAGCTTATTAAGAACCAAGTCCTTCGACGCAATAAAGGATGGTTGCGTTATGGGGTCTGTTGGTATCAAAGGAGGATCTGTGTGAGGGTGCTTGGCCTGTAATTCTTCCAGAGTCCCTGAATTAGGCGGGGCCACTCCACTGGAAGTCAAGGTACGAATAGCAACAGTGCAAAGTCTATTACTTAGCTTCTTACGACAAAGTCGTATGTTGATTGCCTCTTGATCCTCTTGCGTATTCTCCTGATTATTCCTCTTACTCTTATATCGTTCTTCTTGCAGAGAAGTATGCTCCTCCAATGATTTTTGAAGCAAGGCGGCGCAACCGTTTGGTTCAGACCATTTTTGCCGAGCAAACTGAATAGCCGCAATCTGCAATTTTTTCTTGTTGCCGGACCGCTCTTCCGAACTACTTTGGGGAAAGTAAATTCGAAGAGTGCATATAGGAAAAAGAAGCAACTAAACCCACAAAGATACATCAGTAGGATTGTTAACAACCCTCTGAATGGCAGCATTAAAGGTTCTGGCAAAGAGAAGCTTGCATTTAGCGGGGATGCTAGCAACAATATATATCTGGCTCTGAAGAACTTGGTCCAACAACTCAAGATCAAGACTGAGAACATCGTTAGCTCTTACGCCAACATGATCCTCATTATCCACAGCAACTAACGGAGCAGGACATGGAATTCCATGCACCAAGAAGTCCGCTCGCTTTCCATTCCGAGGACAACGAATCACTTCCCCGATATGTCTGCAAGATTTACTCCAAGCCATTATTTGCATGCAAGGATGACATAGCCACATGTGCATGCATACCCTGTAAAGCACACTCCCTAGCCTTGAACATACTAAAATCGTTGCGGATTAGTTGGCGGCACCTCTCTTTTCCCTCTTCATTAGGAAAATGCTTGTCGCGTAAGCGTGTGAGCATGTATCCTTGGTTGTAACCTTTGCCATTATTATTCTTGCAACCATCAAAACCATGCAACGGGTAACGAAAGTTACTTGTATGGGGGGGGGGGGGGGGAAGTTTGCGACACTCTGCGAAATGTTACATGTCGAAGTGGAAGCAGGCAAACCACGTTCTGCCATTTGTGTGAGCACTGTCATCGCAATGGGATCACCACCAACATCAGACTCATGTTGGGTGCCTTCATGGGGGTCTGAAGCTAGAGAGCTCGACAATGCCATGGAAATAGAAGCTGCAGGAAACGGTACGACTGGAAACTCATGGGAAGCAGGATGATCACCGTAGCTCGAAGCAGAGTCTCTTTTAGAAACCCAGTGTCTTCTTCGAAATGATGAAGCCACGGCACTACCAGGGACTCGAATGGCAGAACTTGGAGATGCAGAAGATTGAATGACGGAAGCATTCATTGTGGAACAGTCATTTGCAGAGAGAACACCATTAACAGACCCAAACAAACCTTCAGCAGTCATCGTCGAAGCCTCCGGCAAGGATTCATTGGGTTTTTTCCGCACATAAACCTTGCAGCAAGTTGCAGGAAGACGAGATGGTGCAACACAGGTTGAACCCAATGCAGAAGATTGAATGAGTATCGTCTTCGTGGAAGTTACAGACCGTCTGTTTATAGTTGATGGTTTTTTCCGGTTACCAACTCCATTAAAGCCGGTTGCAGAAACTTGAACGGCATCATGAGTTACCCCAGCAGAAGATTGAATACGAGAGTTAATTGTGGTTCCATGATCAGATAATGTCGCCAAGGATGCTCGAGTGCACACCATCAGCCAACAACCATGGAGGAAAAAAAAAAGCTTTGTTCAAAAAGAAAACCCTAAAAATGACAAAACAAGATTTAACCGTCAAAATGAGTAATTAAGGGGTTGTATCAAAGCTTATCAGGTGGAGAAGAAAGATAAAGAGCTTGGGAGATCAGAAAAATTGAGGAAGAAAGGGGTTGATCAAATGAAACCACGAATCCCTCCCCTGTTTTCCCAATTGGCAGAAATCGCCCTTTTCCGGCAAAACCGCTCCCTTTTTTTTTTAGTAACTATCTTTTTAATGGACTTGCACACTTCTGAACTGGTGTTTGGCTTGGCTCTACATGGTTTCTTCCTTTTGACGCCTTTTTCTTTTCGTTGTACACTTTTATATTTCAAGTACAACTTTGGTCCCCACGAATCTCCATTTCTCCGATGTAGTGAAACTTCTCCTCCTAACTCCTAAATCCATTTTTTCCCCTATACTGCTTGATATGGCGATGCTGTTTTGACAATGCAAAATTTTGTGATGGTTGTCACTGGACCTATGTCCACTTGCAGTGTGATTTCACCCTTAGGTGATATGATTGCTCCATATGAATCGTAGATGGTCGTTGTTGGGCAACCTAGTTGTTCATCTCGAAACCCCATCTGTTGGAATCGCTTATAGAACAGAATATTATAGGTAATCCCTTCGTTGACTAACACCTTCATGGTGTTCATCCCGTGGATAGGTAATGTGATGACCAAGGGTCCACTGTCGGCTTGTACCTGTTAGCTTTCCATTTCATCTTCGCTTCTTGGTCTAGACAGGTATACTTCACTTTTGCTGTTCTCTTGAGAGTTGTCATCGTTACTTTGCTGTTCTTCGGGCTTCTGGGTGGATGAGGTGTACTGGCCGAATTCTCCTCGACCTATGTATCTTTCTATCGTATTCCGAAGATATTTGCAATTGTCGGTGGTGTGCCCTCGTGTTTGATGATACTCACAGTAATCCTTGTGGTCGCTTGTTTTTTTTTCTCTGCTTTCCCCTGGTAGTTGGGTAGGTGAAATCCTTCCTGCCTCCTTCCCTTATCAGTATCTCCAACGGTTGTAGGGTTAAATCTGAATACATTATCTCTTGATATTGTCCTCTGCCCATGTTATCTGGTGGGATCGTCCTCTGCCTGAGTCTTTTCTCCAATTGATGGCTTTCTCAATGCGCTTTTTTGTTTTAGCCTGGCATCCTCCGCTGCTCGTCGCCTGGGAAGTTTCGCTTCCGTCACCTCCTTCGCTTTTCTTCCTTTGAGTTATCCGCAGCTCTCCCTCCTGGGTGTGTGTGTTGGTTCTTAGCTCCACCGTCAGTAACGAGGCTTGGTTCAGATCATACTTGTAACATCGTGTTTCCAGCTCATCGGTCCGTCGTTCGTCCTTCTGAGCCTCCTTCGTGCTACTTCGTGCGCTATCTCCATTATCTTTGTCTGTCTCCCCGCCTTCGTAATTTAATATGCTCAAGATGCTTTCTTGGTTTTCTCGTCTCAATACCAGAGTTGATAACTGATTTATGACTTTTTCGTTGGCGTTCATTATTTTCGTTTCTTCGTCCTCGTTTGTCTGCTTTGTCCGCCTTTGGGTTACCTCGTGTGGCGTGTGCTGATGTGCATATTCCTGCTTTCTTTGCTATTTCGCTCACACCTTCTATCATCCTCGGCACAGCTTCCCTCCAAGTGCAGTATGTTGCCGCTATTGCGTCTTCCACGGCTGTCGCGTTATCTTCGTGGCCTGGAGGAGTCCTTGCTAGTCTCCAAAGTGCCGGCTCGCCGATTCCCTAGTTCTTGTCCTGCTCTATCGCCTTTAGGAGCTTCCGGCGTTCTTCCTAACCTGGAGTACATAAAAGAGAAAATTCCTTTGTACCTTAGTACGTGCTTATTGTTAAAGATACGTTTTTTGCGCTCTGAAAGCTAGTTGGACCTATCTTGGGGTCTAGTGTTGTTGGGTTTACCTATGTAGGTGTTCCCCAAGTGCATATATGGTTGCACGTCGTATGACTGTCGAATCCACACGAGGTGGGACTTATGCAACAGAGATTTGGCTTTGCCAAGGTCGAAGGATGTCTTTTTTCGTTAGAAACTTTGTTTTCCTAAGCGTTCTTCTGGTAAAGACCGCTAAGGGTTTCTACCACGCCTGCCAGATGTTTTGGCTCTTCAGTTACTCAGATCTGAGCCTTTTGTATCGTGACTTCTACTTATATTTTTGAAGAAAAAGGTAAGATAAGGTACTGATAAGTAAAATGCTCGTAGGAAAACACTAGAGTGATGGTTATAGTGATTGTAGAAAGAATCTAAGGGGTAAAAACTCGTTTTAGTCTATCAGATGCTGAGATGGCTATTCGCCATTTTATACCTAATTTTTCAATACAAGTTTTTGGGTTTCAACCATCAGGAAATCGTAGGAATAACTAGAAGATTTTTGCAAAAAATACTGAGTAGGAATAAGCAAGATCAAAACAAGTGCTGAAAACCACGTTGCTGAAATTTCTCAAGGGCATTGGTCCCTGTTTCTAGCGCCAAACTGTTGATACTAATTTTCCTGTATCATACTAACATAAGATTTTAAGATTGATGAGGTTTAATACTAAGCTTTATCTAGGATCCTCGTCCATGTTCGTATCCAATGAATGGAACAACGAATTTATGGAACTCATCAGAAATCC
>JAJJMA010084634.1:0-17583 GCA_023529015.1 Papaver nudicaule
ACAAATAACTCATGGACCAAAACCAGATTATGGTTTCGAACATTAAAGTACATTTTACACTACGCCAGATTGGGGATTTATTGACGGGAGGTCTATAGGGTAATTGACAGACATCGGTTGTCACATCATGTTTGACAAGTAACTGCTGTCGAATAAATTTAGGTCCCATTTTCCAGTCTTCCCCCGCTGTTTTTGACGGGCATGAGAAATTCAAGTTAAAGTTAGAAAAACTATCTCTTCGCCCACCTAAAAAAACAAAACCCTATTCCGATCTAAAAATTTCTTTCTCCTTTATCGCCTCTCTTCTAGTTCTCCTAATTTTTTTTCTCCTTTGCAGCTCAATATTCTCAATCTGTGATACAGAAATTGATGTAGAACAATATGGTTGTCCTGCTTTTAGTTTGCTGCATATTAGGGTTTTCTTCTTCTATAATACTAGTGGATTCTTCTTCAATTAATACGACTTGTGAGTCCTTTAGTTGCTCAATCAAACAATTTCCAGCTAGGGGTTCTTTTCTGAGATTTTTTGCATTTCTAGGGTTTTTTTGTCGGAAATTAATCTAGGTTTGTATTTTATTCAGGCGGCGATATAAATCAAAGTTTCTCCTTTCTTAAGGTAATTCAAGTATTTCTATTCTGTTACAGATTTTTTTTTTTTTATTTAATTAGTGAGTTCATGAAGATATAAGGTGTTGGTGATTGATTTTATTATGCTGATACGGTAACTGAGTTGTACTTGCATTTGAATGTGTTAATAGTTGTTTTCTTATCATTCAGGATTTCATTTATAGGGATGGTTGTTATTGTTCAGTTCATAATTTTTAATATTCCTGTTGAATATCTACAGACAACTTGACATTTTTAAGCTAAAGAATAATCCTATTATCAGGACCAGTAGAGGGAAGGTGCATGCCTTGTAATTTGAGTTGAACATGTAATACACAAGTACTACTGAATATTTTAGAAACAAATATCATTTTGTTTTGCTCTGCAGTTGTATCAAGTATGACCATTACTGTAGGAATCCTCAAGTTTAAACGAACAAAATGAGTACTAGCTAGGGGATTGGCTAGTCATATCTTTGTATCTCTTCTCACCCTGCTCTTCTGTACTTCTTTTCTGGAGCTATCTTGCACATGTATAGTTTCCATACATTAATAGTCTGCAATATGTACTTGTTGGGTCTGCTAGGACAAACTATATCATGAGTTTTATAATTGATGAGTTGGATTTCACTTCTCTTGATTGCAGTTAGGTGCTAGTCCTTTGAGCAAGAGATCTCGCTCTTGATTTCATTTATGTCTTTTGATGTTCTGATTTGAGTAGGCTTTTAATGTAGTTTCCTTGAAGTTTCGATTGGGTAAGGCAATGATGTGAAGTAGGAGTTAGTCATATAAAATTGGTTAAGTTAACAGTCTGCGAACAAATCATATGTGCAAGTTAGTTCTTTGGTCATTAGTTGGGTCGCAGGCTCAATGTTCACGATATAGGTGACAATAGTCATTTCATGTGAATGGTAATTCTATGATTATATACGCAAGGAATGTGGCAGAAATTAAATTGCTGCAAATGAAGACATTTCTCTATAGTTCAAGTACGTGGAAAGGAAGTCCCAAAATTTGTTCTTGATACGTTTTTGTGCTGTTTTGTAGTTTAATAATTACTTCTAGGGTAGATGGCTCTCATGACTTGATAGTTGATACTAATATTGCAGGTTGTGAAGGAGAATCAGATGCTATATAAAGGTTCCATTTTAATTGAAGAGATGTTGCTCCCTGCTAGCATATATTCCCAAGAGAAGTGGTCAGAGATTCTGTTCATGCTATAAAACTTCTAATTTATAATTTACAGTTTTTCTTGAGATATGCATATAATCATAGCTAATTGCCTTCTTCTTTTCTATTACTTTGTGATAACAAATATCTTCATCTCTTGCATATCATTTCTACAGGTCCTACTCGTCCTCATAAGGCTATGCGATTACATATCATTGCTCTAAAATGAACTACCTGCCTCAATCCAAATGTGTGATTGCAAGTTGAATGTCACTTCTTCGGCAATCTGCCCCCTTTGAGCAGCTCTCAGTAAAACATCTTCGGCACCTCTTGCCTTTCTCAGGCTTCACTAAAGCAATTGGTGCAACTTTTCAAACAAGGTAATTTTTTTTGAATTAGAGATAGAAACTATTGATCATCGTCTCCTGCTGGATTCATCCTCATTTATAGTCCCACACTCTCTTTCACTCATACAAGCAGGAAAACTTGAAGTCATAAGTGCTCATCATTAATCGTGAGGCGAGGGGCAATCTTGCAAAGCATGTCCTTGTCACTATTATCTTCCATGCTTTGTTATCTTGAAAAATATTTTTATTATCTTCCATAGTATTGACATACAAATTTCTTGCACATGCTTGCACCCCTAATTGCTACCTGAATGCCATCCCTTTGACTTACAAAATTAGTACTAATCTTGTATTGTGTGTTGCGCAGATTGGCAAATAGGTCAATGACAAGATTTCGGCATCAGATCTTCAACTGCCTATTAACAAGAGTAAAAACAAGAGTCATTCCAGAGGATAGCATTGGCTTTATCTTTAGTAATTTTTTTTTTTTTTTGTTCCCTTGATGTTGTCTTCTTTATTTTTAGTTATGTCTGTTTTTATGTTTTCTTGTGTTGTCTCCATACTTCAATGTAATTTGAACAAAATTCATCAATATATGTCAATTTATTTTACAATTAAAAATGTTTTCAGTTTTCTTTAATTTACAGTTTAAGCACCGAGTAAACTATATTTAAACAATGTTCAAAAATAATATATGAAAAATAACAATATAAATTTTAGGTAATTCAATATTATAATTAATTGACATACAAAGCCCGTCGATAATTTTTGACAAGCATAGTCTATCGTTTACCATAACTCATAAACGATAGGGCTTCCCCGTCGTTTAAGCTTTTCGACACTGCTATCTCCGACGGGCCGTTTGACGGACCATCACTGTCGAAAATCCGTATTAACGACGGGCTCTGCCCGTCGAAAAAGGTGAGTTCTGGCGTAGTGTTACCAAAATCCACATTGTGGTTTTGAACTGTAAAGTCCATAAGAAAGAAAACTTAGAATATGATTTCGAAATCTAAAAGTAATATGGCATTTGAGATCTTCATATGTACAAAATCAAATGTATGGTTTCGAACACTAGAAATCAGAGCCAAACAAAGATATAGCTTTCGAACTCAGAAAAGTAGTTAGTCGAGTCTACATAACATAAGTGTGACTCACGGTCTCGATTACTTTAGTGTACATACATATACATACTAACAATCCGACAGAGTCAGACAAGGTAAGTCGAGACACAACACTATAATGATTATAATATCGTAGAACTACATAGACAACATCATATATACTTTTATTATCCAACTCATAAGTTTTAGAAAAAACCGTATATCACTTAGATATGAGAAGAAAGAAAACTCTAAGCAATATAGAATGTCATAATTACAACGTCGAATACCACAAGCGATATTGTGGAGTTATATCTTAAGACACATTGATCACGAGTGATCAAGTCATAACGTAAAGCTCAAGTATTATGTTTTGTCTTTTGTAGCGCAAGTGTAAAAGATAATGGAATCGCGTTATTTAGATTCACTAACCTCTTGAATGCGAAGTTGGATATCCTCGTTTGCTCCTCGATCTTCTCCGACTCTTCAAATAGTGACTCTAAATCCCTCGAAACATCTTTCACAACCTAAAGTTAACTTAATGAAGTCTTTACCTAATGTGTGTTTCAAGCGGCCGCGCTTTGATCACTAAACTTGACAACTAAGCTTGACATACCAACACTTAGTGAGGTTGACCGAGCCATGCTCTAACACTTGACAACTGACCTGACATATCAATGTCAGTGGGTTCAACCGAGCAGTGCTCTAACTTATGTGGCCCCACAACCCCCTGAAGTTGCCCTTGTGCGTATAAGTTTTCAAGCCTATCCCATTGCTACTTTAGAATACTCGAGATTACCAACCTCAGCTAAAAAAGGTTCGGTCATAGTAGGAAATAAACATCCAATAATAATACCATCTCCATCCATTAATCGTAGGCAAGATGTGTTTGTCATCAACAAGCTTCTCTAGTGGACAAGAAAAAGTCCCATTAACGAATCACTTTAGTCGATATCCACAAAGTTAAGAATTGAATTGAGTACACCAAATAAGATAGTTGGTCTCGATGAGCTTTGCGAGAACAATATTTGTGAATTTGGTGATGTTTAAAAAGGAAGAAAAGTTTGGTGTATAATTAGTTGTAGGATTAGTTTGCTATCAGGATACCATATATAACGATGATATGGAATTGATCTCTAAAAATGAATATAAATTACACAACTCGAATTGATCCATGACTTTTGATTGTGTGTATTATGATGAAGCATGACTCAAGGGTTTGAAAATGTTAACACAACTCGAATTTTCTTCGTACACAATAACGGTACTTTTATATACATAACATTTTACTAGACTCGAAAGACCCATTTCTTAACACGACATGTTACTTGACTAATAACAAAAACTAAAGAGTTCGAAAAATGTGGTCGACTCAATAACTTGAACTAACCCAATATGTTTCTTCAAATTAGACAAAAGTACCCTCACCAAATACGCCCACCAGCTATGGAAAGCTCAAACCCATTTTTAGAGCAATACACCACCGATAAAAGAAGAACTTTGTGCTAATAACTTTTCATTACTCTTGAATGATGATAATAACTGGAACCAAACACACAATCATGCATTCGAAGCATAAATAAAAATAAAATCCCTAAAACTATGGTTAAAGGAAGAACAACAAAACACAAGAAGAAATATATACTTCTTCTTCCATTGTAATTGTTTTTTGCAAAAAATAGCAAACACGAAATAAAATGCCAATTCACTGAAGAAATATTGGAAGAAAAGATTTTTTCTACGTAAAAATCAATTCTCTATTGTTTATGTACTCATACAAATATTTATGATGGTGGATATTTTATCTTTTTGGTCGTCATCGATGTCGTCGGTGTCCGAGTAGGTCGCGGTGGACCATTGGTGGAGTTACTCGAAAAGTTGGCATGAGTTATTTTTGTGGTTTTATTTAGTAAGTGTCGTTCAGCCCGAGCTACAAAGATATATTGAATAGGTCTAAGCTAGCACGTCGACTACGATTTTTTACTCTTCTCCGGTCCATTTTTGCTCTCTCTTAAACAAAAAAAAAAAAAGGTCAAATTTTTTTATGTAGGATTTAGTTATAATTATTCTATATCTATTACGAAAATATTTTTAAAGAAATTCGCAAATTTGTTTTGGCAATTTGATTTGATCTATACTCTAAATGAGTGAATGTCATGGATCACATGATCCCCTCCTCGAATCAAAAATAAGATTTTGTAAATGAAATGTTTCAGGGAATTCCCTCGGTTTGCTTCATCCCTTCATCCGTTGGTAGAGAATAATTGTTTCAGTTAAAGAGTAATAGTCAATAGTTTTTTCTCTCTCCTATATGTGAATCGGGCGATAACTTTCTATGTCAACTCAGCCTCAACAAAAGCTCTAAAATCTTCATCAAGAGATCATCACCAGTACTAGTTTCAGTTTTATGATGCATGCTAAATATTCGTGAATCAAAATCTCCTACTGCTAATACTATAAAGAGGATAACTTATAATCTTTATTTTTCAAAATCTGCTTCTGTATTTTAGTAAAGCTTTTTAAAATTATGACTAATTTTTCTTGTACTCCCTTTGCATTTGCAGATTGAGTCAATCTTCCATGGCGTTTGCCTTCAATCCTGAGATGGTTTATGAGTTTGATGTCCTTGGAATCATACTAGTTTAGTAAAGTTCTTCCGTCTGCATTCATGGTTCATCAAGATTATTCTGGTTTCTCAACCTAGTTCCACAACCCAAACTGAGTTAGAAACCCGAGTCACATAAATTGTTTCCCTCTATTTTAGGTAATTTCAAAATTCAAATTTCAGTCGTAAGTCCTGGAAATTTCTCAAAATCTACTACGTAATACACAGTTATTAGCCTAGCTACCTACCATATCAGGAAATATCATATGTGCTAAAAATATGGAATCTTTCCCGCAAAATCGAACCCAAAATATACCCTTGAAAAATCCTGGCTATATTTCACTTTCTCCTGTAACCCTAGAACTCAACCGGAAAAATAACTTTGCACACACCATGGAGGCAACATGATCAACCTCAAATGCAACTGCAATGATAAAGAGTGTTTCACATATTACAAACAAGCTTCAAAATATCATTCTGGAGCAAGACAAAGATGAAACAAGACTTGGTACTTATGATACTGAAAGTGCCGAAGAAGAAGAGCAGGTGGAGATTAGTCTCGTTGGTACATTGATAAGCTGGTAGAGAAATCTCAGAACTACTTGGCCATTTATCCCTTATGGTGAAGTCAAAGTCTTTGAAATTGAACGTAATGTGATGGTTTTCACCTTCATAAAAGGGTCAGTTGTGACAAGAATTTTTGAAGAAAGACCATGGTTCATTGATGGGAATCTGGTCATTTTGCATCTTTATGACCCAACTGCAATGTTTAAGGAATTGTATTGGAATCATCATGAATTACGGATATGGTTGAAGTACTTATTGGCTGAGCATATGAATCAGAAAGCAGTGCGTGACATGGGAGTTGTTATGGGTGAAGTGGTGGTTGTTGAGCCTCCTACAAAATTACCAAAGACAGGAGATTGCTTCCGAGTTTGTGTGAAGATTAATCTAGAGACTCCAATGAGGAGAGGTTGTCTTTTAATTACTGCAGCTGGAACAACAAAGTGGTATAGGTACTACTGGGAGAAACAACCCCGCATATGTAAGGACTGCTTTGTTATCAAGCATGGAAATGACCGAGATAAATGTATGAAGAATGCTCAGTTATTGGAAGAGGCTCATAATAATCCAGAACAGTTTGGTCCGGTGATTGAAAATAAGAAGAACTTGTAAATCAAAGGTGTGATTCCAATGCACAAGTCTGGTAGCAGGTGAGTTGTCAAGCATAAGCCATTCGTACCTACCAAAGATGGTTTCAAAGTTATGGAAAGAAGCTGTTGTTGATGCTAGTGAAATGAAGGAAGGTAACAATCCTATACTAGGCAAGAGATCTAGGACTTCAGCTACCAATGACAGTGAACCTAAAAATCCATCTCATAATCTTGATGAATCATCAAAACTCGTACCAATGACTATGGCCTCTCAGGGCAATCAAGTTTTTGGGGAGATTGTTCAATCAAGCATTGCGGGGCGTCGACAGGTATTAAAAATCTCACAACCTTCCTTTTCATTTTACTTGATTTACTCCAGCAAATATTTTATATCTCTCTACATTACTTGCTTTATTTCCTCAGTTCTAATCACTTGCATTACCTTTCTAATATTGTTTTTCATTCAGTAGTAATACGTAACTACATCCCTACATTTAATCACGTAGTTGTAGTTAATATGCATGCAATTGACAGGCCATTTAAGCTATTAGCTGAAATCAAAGTCGTCAGTTTTTTAGATTACTGTAGTTGCTGGAAATACCAAACAACGCACCCAAGTAACTAGAGCCTAAATATAAGAGGGGACAATAAGAAAAGACAATGAGAGATAAGACATAATATTATTTATAATGAGTAATAGAGAAGATGATGCCTTCCTTGAAGGATATAGGCCTCTATTTATAGAGGTGGGATTCTAGGTTAGTTACATATAAGCCCTTACTAGAAGGTTCCTAGAGATTACATCATATGGAAGGTTACAAGAAGGTTCCTATGCATTACTTGGAAGCTACATTACATGGGTGTTTACATAATGCTAGAAGGTTCCTGCTTAGGTTAGTTGTTGAGCGGAGCTGGTAAGCATAGCTAAGGTAATAAGCGGAGCTACTGAGCGGAGGTCCTGTGCGGAGGTACTGAGCGGAGGTTGAGCCGAGGCGATGCGTTGGATTTGCTGAGTTGCACTGGAGGCGGAAGCTTTTAGGAGACATATGAAATATGGTATCCACAATCTGCCCTTTTTTTATGAACCTCGGGATGATTGATTGTTGAGGAGATGTTTTTCTTCTGATGCTTCTGTGAACGACTTTGATACGCGTTCGTGGTGATTCGTCGGTTGCTGCGGATGACTCTGAAATGCGATGATGTAGCTGTGGATGACTTCAATGTGCGCTGGTGTAGCTGCGGACCTTTCTTTTGTGCGTTGATGTAGCTGCAGACCTTTCTTATTTTCTGTTGACGGTTGCTGCGCTGGAGACGGTTGATGTTGATGATGTGTTGCCTTGGTTGATGTGCTTGTTAGATCATGGCTCGGTCAACCTCACTAAGTGTTGGTATGTCAAGCTTAGTTGTCAACTTTATTGAAACTCGACCGCTAAACAACACACAATTAGGTGAAGTCATGTGAGAGTTAGCTTTAGGTTGTGGAAGATTTTGGTAGGATTTAGATCACTACTTGAAGAATTGAAGAAATACTGAAGATCAAACGAAGACATCCGGCTTCATCATTCAAGAGGTTAGTGAATCTAAATAACACGATTTCATTATCTTTTACACTTGTTGATACGGGAGTATCTAAGAGTCATATGACTAGCAAGTATCTAGAAGATACTAGAAGAGGTGTTTGATGTTCTATGAACAACTAGGCCTAGAAGTTTGAGGTTTCCTAACTTAGACAGGATTCCTAGTTTAGATGAGTTTCCTAACTCATAGTTTTCCTAGTATAGGAAATCAGTGCCTCTATATAAAGGGGGCTAAGCAATAGAAGAAGACATGCTTCTTTCAGAACTTCTTATCAGACTCCTAATACGGAGAAGAAGTAGAAGCATCAAGAAGAATAGCTTGTAGAGAGTTTATCACGACAGGCTTGTTGAAAGACTTCTAGCCGACCTCTTGACAGAACTTCTCAGAAGACTGCTTAGACAGTGTAGAAGTAAGAGGCGTAGAAGAAACTAGCTTGGAGGGAGAATTATCTAGAGTTAGAAGAAGAGAGTAATTTGTATTACTAGATTCAGAAGTTTTAATAAAGAAGAAGCTTTTAAGTATTGTCTTATTGATTTCTTTTCATCTTATTAAGATTGTTTAAAGTGCCTGATCGATTTCGTATCACTTGTGGTACAAAAGACATAAACATAACTCTCATCTTGAGCTTTACGTTATGACTTGATCACTCGTGATCAGTGTGTCTTAAAATAACTCCACTTTACCGCTTGCGGTATTTGTGTTGTAGTTATGACGTTCCATATTGCTTAGAGCTTTCTTTTCTTCTCCGTCTCTAAGTTATTATAAAGTTTTTTCCTAAAACCTTTTCGAGTTGGATATAGCAATGTGATGTTATCTCGGTAGTACTACGAGATTTAATCCATCACAGTATTGTGTCTCTTCTTACCTAGTCTGGCTCTGTCGGATTAATTGCATATACTTGTATGAGCCAATGTAAATGAGATTGTGACTCACACTTATGTTGTGTAGACTCGAAATACTGTTGTTCTGAGATTCGAATACTACGTCATGGTTTGGCTCTGAATACTGAAGTTCTGAATCATTCATTTGATTTTGTATATGAACATCTCGTATGCCATATCTCACTCCTGGATTCCGAAACCATATTTGTGTTCTCAACTTATGAATTTTCAATGTTTGAAACCTCAATGTAGGTTTTGGTAAAACTAAACGTTGATTTTGAAACCATAAGCTGGTTTTCGTATTCATAAGCTATTGGTCCGAAACTAAATATTGTGAGCAATGAGATAACACATATTCGTAACTATGTTTGTTGGGTTACAATGACTTGAGAATCGAGGTCAATGTGTCTTGACCATGTGAGTTCTAAAAGGTCAAAAAGACCCTGGGGTTTCCTAAAGGTTTATGTGAACCGGGAAATATATTCATGTGCGTCGAGGTTAAAAAGGTGTGATGAAACGGTTCTCGACCACATGGACTCTCAAGTACGACATCAAACATTTGTGGAGAATTTAATATGTGTTTCTCGTTTCGATACCTTAACCAAGGTTTTGATAACAGAATCTAGATTTTGAAACCAAGCTTTAGGTTTCGCTATATGAAAACTTGATCTGGTTATATAAGGGCAAAGGTTATGGGGTGGGCAAATCCTGGATTTGTCCATTTTGGTGCCACTATGGGGTGGGCAAACCAACAAATAAGAGGAAAATGGATGGACAAACCAACAATAATGTTGGTTTGCAAGGTGAGGCGTGGGAAGGACCGAGCGGCAGTTCCTACGCCGCTCGACGCTAGGAAAACCGAGCGGTTTTGGCTAAACCGCTGGCGGCCTAGGCTAAGCCGATCGGTCCTAGCTGGGCCTGCATAAAATTGCTATAAATATGTCTCCATTCAAAACAAGTCGCACACCAAAATCCATTTCATCCATCTATAATGTCTGTTCCTTCACCATCTTCTCAGCCTCTTGCTTCTCGAAAGGGAAAACGATCAGCATTATCATCATCGCCAAACTTCGTTTACTAGGTACTCCTCCAGCATCACCTCCTCCTTCCTCACCTAACTTCGTTTTACTTGGTACTCCTCCAGCATCACCTAAATTTCAGAGCGTAACTGAAAAATTAGTCCATAACTACTACTACACAGAACCTTCATCGAAACCACCGCCTTTATTCACTCCTCCTCCATTTAAGAGACTGTATCCTACTCCTCCAAGACACTATGGTAACCCAGTAGTTAAGCGATGCAAAGCTTCCACAGAATCTTCATCTTCGTCTTCTAAAAAAGATGTCGCGCCGAAAATATCGGGAAATCCTCTAGATTCATTACCAGGTGGACCTAAACCTCGTCCTAAGTTTACGTGGAATGAAGATGTATGTCTTTGTACAAACTATATGATTTTTTATCCGACCCTGGACGATATAAAACGAAATCGTGTTAGAGTAAATGAACCACTGTTGTGGATTACTGTCACTGCAGAATTCAAATTAGTTAGAGGTACTTCCAAAGTTGCGCGTGATCAGCATAAGTTAGGGTCGCGTTGGAGAAAAATACACCGAAAAGTCCACGATTTTATGCATATGAGGGGATTGATGAAAACTCGTTTTCCGGAAGATAGTGAGGATGAAAATCTGGCCAGGACTCTTAAGGAATGGCACCGATGTAAAGGAAAGGAATTCAAGTACGAACGACATTAGCGTCTCCTGAAAACTTTTCTTGTTAATCGTTATGTGGGTTGAGAAGAGTTCGTCTAAGATATTATTAAATAAAGTGCCTTATGTTCTGGCCTAACACAATCCTTTATCTTTGGTAAAGGTCGGACTACCGCAACTATCGGCGGATTGCCTATACCAAGATAAATGACTGTGTTAGGCAAGAACGTAAGGGTTGCAAATCGGTTATTTTTTTTTCCCATTGCATTGGAAGGCTTTTCAACCCAGTTTTCTTTTTGCAACGCATTGATGCCAAAACATAGTAAGGTAATAGAACGGGATAAACCAGCAAAGATTGTAAGTGGTTTATCGCGTTCCATTGCCTTCTATGTTTTTGCACGTGCAGGATATGATCATAGTCACATTCAACGACTTCAGTGCTAGGATTGTCAACAGGGACGTTAAGCGACTCCGTGGATACAAAATCCGACTTCGATGTAATGCAAATTAGATTTTCATTAATTGTTTTTAACGGTTATCGTACAACAAACACAGTTTATTTAAAATCTTATTTGCATTCCTTTAAACCAATGCGCTGCGCCATTGGACGAGTTGGGTCTCGTGTGAGGGATTACTAGTGATATACCCACAAAATCATCAACGACTTTCTATTCTTCATCTTCTGAATCGACATCGGAAAAGCGATCGTTCAGGTGATCTTGAAGACCCACTTCTGGGTCCATCCAAGGTAACAATTCCATGAATATAAGATAGCAGTTGTAGTATTGGAAGTCTTAAATAGGCGTCTTTTGCCATACTCTCAACATTCGCTCTTGTTTGTTGCCCTACTCCGTTTCGGTACAAATTTCTCTGCAAAGCAATGAACTCCCTAACCGCATTTCCAATTTGCCGGATTCGCTCCTTGATTGCTGGTAAAGTTCTTCAATTAGCATTTCCGCTGAGCAAATTAAGCCTTGTCATCACTTGATCCCACATCTGTCCTGTATTAACTCGGAGAGTTCTAACATCTCTTCGTATATAAATGAAAGCCCAACTTCTAATTATAGTTGCATTTTTCATCATCAGTGTACCTTACCATTGTTTTAAACGAAATTGTCGGTTCAGAGATCAAACTTATGTTGTTTTTAATTTACGTTTGAATTACTATCCACGAACTCAGCCAATCCAAATGATTTATAGATTTTGGACTTATAGATGTACGTGTGAATTACGTTTGACTTATAGATTTTGTTGTAGGAAAGGGTGAAGTTGGGTGGGTTAAATAGGAAAACTTGGAGGCGAAAGCCACACCGAGCGGCTTAACTAGGACCGCTGGTGGTTTTGATCACGCCGAGCGGCTTTACTAGCGCCGCTCGGCACTTCTTAAGCCGTTAAAAACATATTCCCATAGTGGCAAAAGCCCTTTGTCCATCCACCTGGATAGGCAAACACACTTAAAGTGTTGTACCCATAGGAATTGCCCTAATAAACTTTAGGTTCCGAAACCTTAATTTGGTTTCTGCCAAAACAGATGTACGTTTCGAAACCATAATATGGTTATCTCAGAATGCGTAACTTCGAAGTTCAAACTCTATCTTTTTGATTTGTGCTTCAACGAATATATGAGTTTGATATTCTCGGTTTAAAGTTTGAATTCGTTCATCTTCAATGTACAACTAAAGTGAGATTGAGTCATCATCAGAAATATGGTTAGTCGCTTCAGATAGGTAGACACATGATTTCCGATCAATACTGTACGTGATTAAAATTTTCGTATGATTTTACTACTCGATCGATCAAATATTCATTTGATTATTCATTTGATGTTTTGATTTGAATTCTTGGATATCATTAACATGACATCTATATTGGAATCAAGAATTCAGGAGATTTAACATCTTGCTATTACTCGTGGAATCTCGCACCGTACTTCCAATGGTATATCTATCTGCGTGATTCGGAATGTCTGTTGAACCTACGTGTTCACTTAAGATTAACACACAAGGATTGTCCACGTCTGTTATGATACGTTTATGCGGAACGTTGAACCACGTTGGACCAGATCCCACTTCCACCTAGGTTCGTCTGGTTAGCCCAGCAATACCAAGGAAGTAATGTCGACATTATTAAAGCTGATGACGACATTTGGAAGTAATAATATCTAAGGAGATTTTCGAAACATTATGACACGTTTTGAATTGAGCTCTTTCCCAGAGAGCATATTTGGTAAGCGCTATATTTTGAATTAAAAGAAATGTCCAAATATACCTTAAGATATTATTTGCTTTGATTGTTCTTGGCTGAACATCTTTCAAAAATATATTTTCTTTATGAATTATATTTTTCTTAAATGTAAAATGCTAGAGTATTAGTTCTCATTAAATGCTATGAGACTAAATGAGGAATTTCGGAATTAATATGTAAATGTGCTTAGTGGAATTTCCGAAATTAAGTTTGCCTCATTTCAAAGCTAAGACTTAGTCAATATAAATAGGAGTGGTATCTCTCCTAAAAGCTTTATCCCTCTGCCAAGCTCTTCTTCGGAATTGTAAACTTGTGTTTGTCGCTTTTCTTTTCAGTTACCTTTGAGCTTTTGCTCTCGGTCTAAAATAGCGTGAAAGTCTTCTCTAGGGATCGAGAAGCCTAGAAGTACCTCTTACAAGAAACTAGTTTATGTTTACTAGTCTTCTTTGTATTGTACTTGTGTTTTGTTCTATCACGTCTATCAAACCTTGCGATCTTGTTTATTCTATGGTCCTTCTCTTCTGCTATAAGGCCACTCAAGATCGTTGTGATTAGACATACTCTTTATCTATTAAGCTGGATTTGTCAGCAAGTTGCTTTCGGTTTGTGTGCCTAAACTATAGATATTGAGTGGAATCAAGATCGTTGTTATTTGATTTGTTCTTTGCAGGTACACTGTTCTTCAAGGTCATATCATATCGTACTTGCTACAGCTATCTGCTTGATTCCAACTGGGACGACAAGGTTGCTCTTTCGAGAGTTTAGGTTTTGAAACCTTGATCGATATCTCGAGGTGTTTATTGCCTAAGTAAACTTAATATCCTCGCTCTTGGTGTAAAAGAACTTCGGTAAAATATTTGTTAGTTACCAAGGATATCATCTAGCGATTTGACCTGCCGCTATTTGGTTGTTGTCCACTAAGGTTGTAATTGTCCGATTGGAGGTCGGGTAGCGATAGTCCTCGCGACGGGCTGTGAGGCAACTCTTGCGTAAGACAGTAAATGACGTCTGTTTGCGTAGGGGAGTACATGTGCGTGACCACCTTGATGTGGTTGGAGGCGTAGGAAAACTGAGGGGAAATCTTTGTGACTAATAGTCGTATTAGGGTCATATTGTCTGCACCAGCTAGTCCGAAGTCTAAGAGTAGGTGTGTTGGCGGCTTAATTCTTAAGAGTATTAAAACTGGACTAGGTTCCGGGGTTTTTCTACGACTTTGTAGTTTAACAAAATCTTGTGTGTACTTTACTTTACTTCCGCATTATATTTGAGTTATCATTTATAATTAAAGTATCGTACTTGGTTGATTGACATAGTCTTTCGGATTCTTGTATTGACTCCCTCGTGTGAATCAATCAGATCTGAAGGAGATCTTGTTCTTGAGTTCTTGATTACAGGAGTCGGTTAAGGTTTGACTTATAGGTGGACTAAAATAAAAGATTGGTGGTGTACTCTGTACCCTCGTCTTTTCGGTGCTGAGGGTAAAATGATATTTTTTTTTCATGAAAAAGGGTTATAAATTGTTGGTGATGATGCAATCACTCACCATCCTTCCCCCAAACTTTTTCTTCCAAAACTTCACTTTCTTTATTTGTATCGAATTTTCTTCTGCTAGCTGGCGGGAGATCTATTTCCTCTGGGTCTTCTCTGACTCTGGTTTTCTTTTCTTTAAGCGTGTAAATTATTTTCTTTAATGAACTTTCCTTCCTGTGTACCACCTCTAAATCCTTTATTGAATTTCCTGCAAAAAAATACAAACGTGATGGAAGACTCGATGACACTTTAAATCTGATTCTGAATGTGGGCAGACATATTGATGCGTTGTCAAACATCAACAAATATAATTAAGTCCTAAACCTTCACAATATATATAATATAATATAGAGGTAAGAACATGTTCGTCCACAGGGAGGAATTGGTTGTTATTAATTCTTGAATTCTAAGGTAACCTGGGGGGATGTTGATTGTTTTAATACTAAGAATAAAATAAAATAGAAACAATTAAAATTGAAGCAAATAATAATTTAAAGTAATCAAGAGTTGAGAATATTGGTTAAGGGTTCATCGTCAATCACATAACATGCATTGTGAATAATATATGGAGTGTCGACTTAATCTATCATCATCAAAATCCCTAGAATACATCATCGCAAAAATATTCCGTAATTTCCTCGAATCATCATGCACCTTAACGATGAATGCATGAATACTACGTAGAGAATAACTCAACACTTCGAGTAATTGAGTTCAACTCTCTAAGAGCATTAAGGTCTATGAAATAGGCTAATCAATGCAATGAACTACCATGAGTAGTTCATTCAACAAAGGTAATATCCTACATATGATTCCCAAAGCTATCACCACCTCAAGAATAATATCGTGCTACTTATGAATAGGTTCTTCAACTATTTCGTATCTCCAAACCTAATTCTAGCAATAGATATAAACACAATCTAACTCAAATGGCCACTTGAATGAAAAGGTATTCAATCTTAGTGTAATACATCAATCATACACTCATACGCAAAGTAGAATAAAATCGATGACGAAAGAATAAGTTTTGAACTCCATAATTAATCAAATAACATGTTTTGTAATATTAGACTACATCCTCAACCAATAAAGGATTATTTAGCTACTAATGTTCTTATTGAAAGCAAAAGAAAACATAATAACAATGTTGAAAATCATAAAAAAAAACTTGTAGCAAAGCTCCACACTAGCTCCAACTTTCTCTAGCTCCAAAAACCCTTGTCTCGAAATCCGTGTGTGAAAACCTAGCTCCCAAAACTCTGTCTTGCGTGATGTTACTTCTCTGTAAACTCTGCCCTTTTATTCACGCAGAAGAAAAACTTATCAAAATCCTGATTTCCATAAACCAAGTCCAAAGCCCAGCTAAACTGACCCAAGAATCCTTCTGGGCCAAAAACAGAACCAGCTGAGCCCATTTCGTATTATACCTTCTGCCCTCATACATGCGAATCACACGTCTACCTCCTTTCTCATTCTGTCGGATTCAGAAATCCGACACCAAACTCACTCTCCACAACCACAGACAACAATCAGATCTCCTCCATTAACAACAGATGAGCTTCAAACCAAGTTTTAACATCAACCCATTCATTCATTCTCCCTAATGACTCGATTTCAAATAGAAATTCATCCCAATTATTGCACATACCCATCATCTCAGTCTTTACTCCTCTGTTGCTGCATCACTGGTGGCTAGGGCTGTCCAAAAAACCGAAAACCGTGGTGAACCGCACCGAACCGCACCGAAAATTGGAAAAACCGAACCGAGCCAAGGGTAATGGTTATGGCGATGGTGCAAGAATTGAAAAACCGAGCATTATGGCGATGGTGATGGCTGGGCATATAACCGAACCGAGACACCACGGTGCGCACCGAATAACATTGACCCTTGGATCTATAAAAATTTAGGCCGTTAGATTAGTGTATGAAATTAAAATCCCTACTATTCTGTTAAATTACGTCTGAACCATGGTATATATTCAACCCTAAATCTTCTACCTCATTTTCATTTGCGCCTCTCTTCTCTCAATCTCTCTTCTCACCTCTGCAACTTCACTTGTTCTCTCATTTTCTCAATAAAACTCTTCACTTCTCTTCTACAGAAGAAACCCTTTCTTCTATTATTTCTCGAGAAAACCCTAAATAGAAAAATCAGACCCTCTCTTTTATTGTTGTTGTTGTTGCTGTCACATAAAACTTTAATCTTTGCTGAGCATCCAAAATCCATATGAACATATAATAAGCTTCAAATCTGGAACCAGGGTTCGTTACTTACTCTTCTTCTTCATTAATCAATCTCGTTGATTTTTCATTTCAGTTTGTTGTTTGCTTAATTTGATTCATTGGTTTATTTTCTGTAATTTTTTTATTTATTTCTCATGATTGTATAGGTATAGATCAAATATCTGATTTACTGTATATTGATTGAGTTTTTTTTGTTAAAGATTTGATACAATTTATGATAGATTTAGTGTTGAAAGTTGGGTTTCTGTTTTGTGGTTAAATGATGAGGTTTTTGGGATTTGAAAGAGATATATATGTTGTTTAAGGGTTAATCTTTAATGGGCTTTGATAAATTTTAAATCTTGGTATTGAATCTATGAAGATGTGTATTGGTAGGTGCGTAAACCTACTATAAAATATAACCGCAAGCGCACGG
>JAJJMA010084640.1:0-10455 GCA_023529015.1 Papaver nudicaule
GACGCCCCGAAACACATCCAAGGCCTCAAGGTTAGAGGTAAAGCAGTGGGAGTGGGTTTTACAGATATGAATTGGGATGAAATGTATCCTTGGGCAAAGAAGGTCCTCGGTTGGGAGAAACCTAAAGCTGAGCTCGAATGCTGTAGAGCCAAGAAAGATGTGGATGAAAAAGACTTCGGGGGTATGAATAAAAAAAACAAGATTAAATTTTTTAAGTTGGCGAACTTGAAGAAAGAGTTTGAAGGAACCTTGGCCAAATCAAAGGATAGAGTTGTAGACGAGGAAGAAGTGAGGCATACCGCTGGGGCTTATGTCTTGTACCATCTTGGTGCCCTCATCTTTCCGGACAGCACGGGGAACTTGGTGAGTACAAACTATCTGCAGTTGTTGGGGGATCTCACCACTCTTGATGAGTACGCGTGGGGAACCGCCTCGCTTGGTCATCTAATCAACGAACTTGGAAAGGCCTCTAGGTATGAAACTAAAAACCTTGGAGGAAATTGGAACTTATTCCAGGTAAATCTCTACCCATGTAACTGTGCTATCCACATATGCTCTTGTTTATATATTTTGTGTTGATTGTTTGTTTTAAAATTGTATGAAGGGGTGGATTTATGATCATTTTGATAAATTGGAGTTGGTGAAGAAAGTCGATGAGAGCGTCGACTGTACCATGCCTACCACGGCGAAATACAAATTCATAGAGAACATCAACAAGTTGAAGAACAAAGGCCCAAGATTGGTTGAGTTGAGGAAGAGGTTAGTGGTTGAGTTGAGGAAGAGGTTAGATCAGATGAAGGCCGAAGATTTCACCTATAGGCCCTACGAGAACCGTGAACCTGAACTCGGTGCGATCGTTTCACAACGAGACTTGCCGATTTCTACGTACTATGGTCCTCTACCCTTTCCCTTTGGTTATGGCATGTATGATCCCCGCTGTATTCTAAGGCAATTGGGATACGTTCAAACTATCCCGGTTGCGGAGACAAGTAAGTTCAAGTTGAATGCAAAGGGTGGCGGGAGCGATGATACCAAGAGCACCGACCATTCATGGTGTGGCAACTATTATCCCGAACCTACTGTTGCAATGTGGAACTCACTTGACTCCAACAATATTCGTGTGGAGGGATTTCGACTCATCTCGGACGATCCAGCTGAAACGGCTGATGGGTACATGGAGTGGTATAATAAGATTTCTCACCCTCTTATTATTAATCGGGAATCCCAAGCCAAAGTAGATGAGCAAAGGAGGGCGGAAGAGGCCACGGAAGGATCTAGCAAGGCCAAAGGTGAAAAGAAAGCTTCCTCAGTTTTGGAGAAGGCGAAATAGTTATTTGTAAGTATTTTGAAGTTGTCAAGTTTTGATATCATAAGGTTGTGCAAGTAATACTGATAGAATTTTGTTTTGATTTGAACTGTGTACAGGTTTCAAAGTCTAGGGGGCTTTTGAAGAAAATGAGGGTTAAGATGGGGTGCAAGAAAGCTATAGATGTGGACGAATGGAGTGCCTGCCATGATGAATTGGAACAATTGATTAACAGCTATGCTAGTGACACAATGGCAAGCAAGAGGCCGCGCAAGGAGGGTGAAGGTTCGAGTGGAGCCGGTGGTGCTGATGATCAAGGTGGTCGCCCGAAAAGAGGGCGTGGACAATGAAACTCTTAATGCTTGAATTCTTTCAACTCTTTTCTTTAAAACTCTTAAACTTGAAAAACTTTGTTATTCATGTTTGTTTTAGAATCCTTTGTTTTTGTTTTCAAACTTTAAACTCTTAATCTATGTATGCAATGCTTTGTTATTTGGTTATGTTATTTGTTATGTTTGGGAATCAATATGCAGGTCACATTCGGCCCCTAATATGAAACTATCGTGGGGGCCGAATATACATTCGGCCCCTAAAATACCAAAACTTTAGAGGCCGAATGTTACACTGAGTTTCATTAAATTTTACACCCCAACATTCGGCCTCTATAAAAATTTATCGTGAGGGCCGAATCTACATTCGGCCCCTAAAGTACCCAGATTTTAGAGGCCGAATGTTACACAGAGTTTCAATAATTTTTACGCCCCAACATTCGGCCTCTAAAAAAATTTATCGTGAGGGCCGAATGTATATTCGGCCCCTAAAATACCTAGATTTTAGAGGCCGAATGTTACACAGAGTTTCAATAATTTTTACGCCCCAACATTCGGCCTCTATAAAAATTTATCGTGAGGGCCGAATCTATATTCGGCCCCTAAAGTACCCAGATTTTAGAGGCCGAATGTTACACAGAGTTTCAATAATTTTTACGCCCTAACATTCGGCCTCTAAAAAAATTTATCGTGAGGGCCGAATGTATATTCGGCCCCTAAAATACCTAGATTTTAGAGGCCGAATGTTACACAGAGTTTCAATAATTTTTACGCCCCAACATTCGGCCTCTAAAAAAATTTATCGTGAGGGCCGAATGTATATTCGGCCCCTAAAATACCTAGATTTTAGAGGCCGAATGTTACACAGAGTTTCAATAATTTTTACACCAAAACATTCGGCCCCTATTAATGTAGAATTAGAAGCCGAATGCTAAGTCGGCTTCTATTAGTGTGAGATGTTGAAGGCCGAATGTTTAATAATATCAAAAAAGAGTTATTTTGTTCAAAAATAGATCCGTTGGAGTTCGAAAATAGATCCGTTGGAGATCAAGAAAACTATCCGTTGGGTACTCATCTTTATAAATAGACTCTTTCACAAACATTCATTTTCATAGATAACTCTTCTTCCTAAACCTTCTTCTTCCAAACCTTTATCTCAATCAATCTACAATGTCAAGCTCATCGTCAAATGAATCCAGGAGGCCAACTCGATCACCACAAGAGATACTATCTTTAATACGCAAACCAAATGAATCAATCTCAACACCTCCTCCAGCATCTCCTCCTCGTAGACGTTATCGAAACATGACTGATAAGTTTGTTCATCAGTACTACTATACGTGTTCTCCATCTCAAAAACCATTATCTCCTCCTCCATCAACACGAATCAAACCAAGCTTCGCTCCGTTTACGTTGGAAGAAGATCTACGTCTTTGTAAAGACGTGATCCACTATTATGGATTACAAAAAAGTCGTGGGGATGTCAAGTGGAGGTCCATGTTTAAGTATATCGAAGATGACTTCAAGTTTCAAAACCAATATGTGCGCGATGCAAGAGGCCTCTCAGAACGATGGTGGAAAATACGTCAAAACGTTCATGATTTTATGCACTTGGGGAGATTGGCCCGAGATTTTCTTGGGAATGATGTTACGGAGGATGAAGTTTATGCCAGGACTTTGAAGGTATGGAAACAAAGTAAAGGAAAGGATTTCGAGTACGAAGCACATTACCATGAGCTAAAGGATTTTCTCAAAACCTTCGAAGTATTATGAATCCTTTGTCTTTGTTTTCAAACTTTAAACTCTTAATCTATGTATGCAATGCTTTGTTATGTGGTTATGTTATTTGTTATGTTTGGGAATCAATATGCAGGTCACATTCGGCCTCAAAAAGAGAACTATTGTGGAGGCCGAATGTTTATTCGGCCTCAAAAAGGGAACTATCGTGAGGGCCGAATGTGGAGCACAGGAGTTTGAAACATTTGATTACCTATATTCGTCGTAAACAGACTTACAAACACAACGATTGTATATAATCGGCCAACACTGGATATTGTATTAACCGATTATTATCCTGAAATACACTAACTACTATCACATGGTTATGGAACAAAATAGGAAGCATCAATACATGAACAAACATAACAAACATACATTCATAACCAGAATTCAACGATTTAAGTCAACCATACATTCATAACCAGAAGTTCACCATCATAGATGTCGATAACATAAAATAAACTAGAACACACAATACCAAAACACATAATAAAACTCAACCAGTGAAACCAGTTCCAAACCCTGTTCGACTGCGGATTAGTTCCCAGCTCGGTCCGCCATTGGCCTCAACAAGTGGACGGAGACGTGCAACTTCAGCACAAAGTGTACAACCACAAGGGGTAACATCCACAACCTCACCAACCCTCTTTCTTTTAAGATTACGAGGTGCTTGCGCTTGCCATTCATCATGATCGACAAATCTTTCGACTTGGGGAGGAAGAAAATCCCGATAATCCCTACGCAGGCCAGGAGAATTTTCCCCACGCAAATGTCGTGGTCGTGGAAGAAGAGGATCAATGTGTTCATCCCTTTGACGTCGTGTTTCAATCACGCGTGGATCATCCTCACGAATTGGTGCTGGAGGTTCATGGTAAAGCACAAGTTCAAGGTTCGATTCATCTTCACGAATTGGTGGTGGGGGAGGGCGGTCAATAAGTTCGTTCCTTTGACGTCGTGTCTAAATCACAAGTGCATGATCAGGGCGCATTGGTAGTGGGGGAGGTTGATAAATCACAAGAGCAAGGTTCGATTCATCTTCGCGAATTGGTGTTGGTTGACCACTTGATTCTGGTTCCCTGTTACATAAACACGATGGAAACGACTTAAAAATCTAAAGGTACTAAGAGACTAATCGGCCTATATACATTCATACATAAAACGATTTACCAAAATCGGTGCATGTATTTATTAATAAGAACCGATAAATAGAAATAAGTTCAAAACTTTCTGAGAGAACCAGAATCGGTAAACATACAACCAATTATCTAACGATTAATTAAGTTTAACATATATGGACCTGTCATCCATAATCGGTGTTTAATATGCATATCATAAAACGATTTTGAAATGCCAGTTCAAACAATTCAGAGTTACAACAATCGGTATACGAAGTACTTAATGTTCAACGATTGTTGCTGTGAAATAATAATCGTTAGTTAATTGTAACACAGAAAAACGATTGTTGCTCGAGACCAACAACAGTCGTTATATATTTGCAACTACATACACCGATTCTGGGTGGAAATGAAGGGTTTCGATTCTGCCATTTACGTGTAGAAATCAATTACATTGTAACCATCTGTTAGTTTTACGTACTTGATTGTTGTCGGCATAGTGTAAGCTTGCTTTGTTGATTTTGAGGATATGATGAAATTAGGGTTTGTTGAACTCAAAAAAAGAAAAGGTGTTATGAAAGTAGTAGAAGAAGAAGAGAAGAACACATATATATGATTCAAATGAAATAGAAATGTGATTAAAAAATCATGATTATGATTAGGAAAATCAGATTTCTAATTAAGTGTAATGCAAAGGGTAATCTAGTATATTCCACTAGATGAAGACATCCCATAACAACTCACCCTAGATGGGTATAAAATTGTATGGGGCCAAATACTCCACTGTGGGGCCAAATTAAGCCAGGTAAATTTTATGCTTCCCACAAAAACCACATTGCTAACTCAGTGAGTTATGCATATTGAATTAAAAATGGTCTTTATGGACACCATAAAATTAAAAAAACGAAATACATTTTCCTGATTTTACTTAGCTTGAGCAAAGCATGTGGTTTTTGACAAAATCAGCTGAGAGCTAGGCAGCCAATATTTACCATCAGTTTCTTATGATCAAACGCAACGTCATAAGAACTTGAATAGCTCAACAAACTAAAAACAAAACCAGGACAAAAACGCAATGTAATTGCAATGGTTTTTTTTTTTCGAGTGTTTCAAGCATCTGTGAAGAAATAGTCGTGCATGTTCCCCAGTGTAAAAAGTTTGACTGCCGATATTGTAAATGAAGTGAAATCACATTATTCCTAGAAGTGAAATCACATTATTCCTAGAATATCCATGTAAAAAAGTAGTACTGTATATAACAAGAACCAAGTGGTAACGATTGTTGTAATGATGATGCAAAGCAGAGAAAGCTGTTTCATCGTTTAGTAGGAAAAGGTCCGTAACAATAAAAAAGGTTCACTAGGAGAAGGACCGGAGAGTTCACACACTACTCTCAGTTAGAAAGTTAAACAGTCACTTAGCAGTCTTAGCTGATTAAACTTTACAATGGGGTCTTTGCAGAACTCCATTACTGCAAGTTAAGACTCACAAAGTAGTTGAAATTAATGATTCATGTCCATATTCAATTGTTCTTTTTGAGTAGAAAAAACATATACCGTGATGCATTAAACGTATTCCCATGTTGGTCTTAATATTAAGAGTTAAAGTTAAACAAAGACTTAACTTTAAGCATCTAACATCATGTTTGTTTGCATCTGAACCGCAAACAGGTATTCGATCGTTTATTTTCTATTTTGTTTAACCTCTGATTCAGCATCTGACTTAGACTAATTTTTGATTATGATCCATTTGACTCAGATACAGAAATGTCACTAATTCGTCGGTCTAAATCTCTGAGTCGCTTGAAAAGTTTAAATTGGTCCTTCTCCATTGAAATCTTACTCAAAAAAACAAACATATTTTTAGAGTTAAGTCTAACTCACTCAGATCTAGGTTGAATCAGGTGATTTCTGTCAAACCCAAAACCTATCATATCCAGATCCGTCAGGCTTAAACAAAATAAACAAACAAGATGTAAGAATGTGCTTAAATCATTTTACGAAGATCACCATAAAGTACGAACAATGAGAAAAATGTTCCACACTAAAGAATAGTGGTTGAGAGCCCCATACAAAACTTGTGCCATGAGAAGATTGAGTTCATATGCTTCTAAATTAATAAATATCAAGCACCCACCATATTGTTATCTTTCCGACTTTAAACTATAAAATTAATCAAGCATGTATCATGGGGAGTGAGTGATATAATCATTTTGTGATTTGATTAGTAAGCAAGGTTTATCTTTTGTAATCTAATCTAACTAGATAATCATAATCAAGATTTAGATACTAACAAATAAGTCTGAATTGCACCAGAGTGGTTAAATTCAGCCCACATTCGGATTGTTTCTTCTTTTTATCTCTTCCTAATGAATTTTACCTTTTTATGTTGTAGTGGAATACTTTTGTAAGTTTATGGAAAAAAATGTTAGTATGTGTACAATGTTCTTAATAACTTGAATTTAGACATCGAATTTGGCCGTGAAAAAGAACGACGTCAGGGTGAACTTTCTAATATATAGAATAAAAAGTACAAGAGCACACCACAGTGACCGCACCTCAACTTTATTATATGTCCGCATCATCTTTTTTATTTGTATTTTATTGTTGACTATATAGCTCGTTGATATCATGAGTCCTTTTTTTTTTTTTTGAAAAAAATATTAAAAAATAAAAAGGTGTTACAAATTGATCTTAAGCCCAGTAGGCCCGTAACGGGAAGCTAATCTCAAAAACAGTTACAACCAGTTTTACTCGTGTGAGATATTATAGCATCGTAGCATCCCAATTAATAAGTAAATCTCTAAAATTATAGTGTTTGAACCAGTTAGGCAGCGATCCCCATTGAAATATCATGCGCTTGACTTCAATTATTACTTCTTCTTGATTCCTCCCCCTTTTCAGACCCATAACTCTTCGGTTTCGTTCACTCCATATAGACCAAGCAATCGCAAACGGCATGATCATCCAAATTTTCTTGTTAAGCTGATTGCCTCTAGAAATTTGCCAGTCTTTAAATTGGTCTTTGAGATTCAGTCTATGTATCCAGGATTGCTGCATTGATAGAGTAGTAATTCCATACCTCTTTAGAATATTGGCAGTTGAGAAGTATATGGTCTACTGTCTCATTCACTGCATTACACAGGCTACAGGTTTTGACTGTTATTTCACATCCTCTCCTTAGCAGGTTATCTACTGTTGGTATCGCATTTTGGCTGGCCAACCATATTAGCACTTGTGCCTTAGGAGGAACGTGTTTTCTCCATGCAAACTCTAAGTCTGGAGGATTGGGATGTAATTGCTTCATGATCTGATGATACCCATCACGCATTGTGTATGCAGTATCATTGTAGCATTCAATATTGTCTTCTTCTGAGTTTAAGGGAGGAGGCATACCCAACATTGCTATCATAGAAGAGAATTGAGATATAGCTTCAGAGTTAGCGTTTCTTCTTATGGAGATCCTCCATCTGCCATTGTGAATAAGTTCTTTGATTGTTGCATTCTTCTTGTTTGCAGCTTTATAGGCTAAATTGTATTGCTTGTGTAGAGGGATATTGCTTGCCCAAGCATCCAGCCAAAATTTTACCAGAGTACCAGATCCCACCTTAATAGTTGAGGTGGCATGAAACGGATCCTCTTCACTTTGAATACCCTTCCACAGCCCTCTTCCTTGTGGCAAGCTAAGGAGATTGGGGCTCAAATCATCATAAGCAGAATCAGTTTTAAGTTGTATTACCTTCCTCCATAGTGCTTCATTTTCATTTGTATATCTCCACCTCCATTTTGTGAGTAAGGCTTTGCTTGTAGTTCTGAGATGTCTAATTCCAGCTCCACCCATCTTTTTTGGTCTACTGAGTTTCTCCCAAGCCAACCAGCAGATCTTTTTTCTTACAGAGTTCCCTCCCCGCATGAATTGTCTCATAAGGGTTTCCATCTTCTTTTCAATCTCAACAGGGATGGGGATGAGGGACATGAAGTAGATTGGTAGGCTGGCTAAAGCACTATTGATGAGTACTAACCTTTGAGCTTTAGACAGAAATCTTCTCTTCCATTTTGCTATCTTCTTCTTGAATTTTTCCAGTATTGGTTCCCATATGGATACTTGTTTTGCAGTTGCTCCAAGAGGCATTCCAAGGTACTTGATTGGTAACTTTTCTATTTTGCAATGCATAATTTCAGCAATATCATCTATCTTATCATCAGCTCCAATACTAATAACAATGCTCTTATCCAAATTGACTCTGAGGCTTGTGATTGCTTCATAAATGTGGAGAATACGCACCAGGTTCTCTGCCATTTCCTCTGTTGCATCTAAGAATATTAAGGTATCATCAGCAAACTGGAGGTGAGTGATGTTTATCTGTGACTTGATGTTGAACCCTGAGATCATGTTCAAAGCTTCACTTTTCTTGAGTATTTTGGTGATTATTTCAGCTACAAGTATGAACAGAAACGGGGAGAGAGAGTCACCCTGTCTTAGAACCCTTTTCATGCCTGAACTTGCTTGTACTGCTTCCATTTACTAGGATGGATGATTGTGCCGAAGATACATACCAGTAAATCCATCTTCTCCATTTTTCACCAAAACCATGCCCTTCTAGTATGGAATCCAAACAATGCCAGTTGATGTTATCAAAGGCCTTTTTTATATCCAAGTTGCAGAGAAAGCCAGGTTGCTTGGATTAAAGTCTTGAATCTATCAACTCACTAGCAATAAGGATGCCATCTTGGATTTGCTTTCCTTTGATGAATGCTCCTTGATGCTCTGAAATTAGTTGGGGAATGACCATCTTGAATCTGTTTGCTAGTATTTTTGATATAATTTTGTATATCCCACCAACCAAACTTATTGGTCTAAACTGATTTGGTCTGTTGGATTCTTCTCTCTTTGGGATGAGAGTTATGAATGCACAGTTCACCCTCCAATCAAGCTTCTCATTCTCCTGGAACTCTTTAACTACTGCCATGATGTCTTGTTTCAAAATTTGATCATGAGTCGTGCTTGGAGCACGCATATCATGTACGCCATGTATATGGACACCCGATTTTATCTTATCGAATGAAAAACGGTGAAAGACTGACTTACCAGGAGTTGCTATTTGAATCTAGAATTAAGTGGTCATACATGTTTTTTATCGATTTTGCTGGATCATATAACTGATTTTTTTTTGCAAGGATGTGACAAAAAAAATTAGCAGCTTGGCATGCAAAATATGTTTACACTTTTTCATTTTGTTTTAAATTGTTAGAGCATCATGAGAGGGGCATCTAAGCATATCCCTTCCTTTTTGGCGTAGTCCATCTCTCCACAGAAGAGTCTGGAAAGGGAGTCATATCCCTTCCTTTTTGGCGTAGTCCATCTCTCCACAGAAGAGTCTGGAAAGGGAGTTAACCTGCTCCACATTGCCTCTGAGTCTCATAACAAACATGTGATGATGTCATTGTAGTAAAGAGGTAAAGTCAGTGGATGATGATACAAATGAACGTACTTTCTCTGGTCTTCTCTTTATACAGACTTCAAAGTGATTTAAAATTATTTACAGACCACGATAAATATACAATTATTTACCGTCAAGCTTAAAGGCAGATAACTTGGTAGAAAAAGCTTCACAAATACATCAAGAAGTGAAAACAAAGCATGAAGATCCAAACACCAAGTACAAGGAAGCTGCAGACAAGCATAGGAGACTGAAGACCTTCCTAGAAGGAGAATTAATGCTTATTCATATACGCAAAGAACGTTTTCCTACTGGAACCTACAACAAGACGAAGATGAAAAAGTATGGACCATTCAATATACTGAAGAAAATCAGTGATAATGCTCATGTCACTGATCTTCCACCAGATTGGAACATATCCGATATCTTTAACGTGCAGGAGATTTTCACGTTTCATGGAGAAAATGAAGTTCTTTTTACTGGATA
>JAJJMA010084640.1:10555-32106 GCA_023529015.1 Papaver nudicaule
GGGGGGGCTTTCGTACTGCCTTCCTTACTTACGCTTTCCTTATTTTATCCTACTCTTTAACGAGTAGTTCTTGATTTACAAGACTCTTTGCTTTCCTAGTTTAGGTTGATTTCCTTTTCTCTACTTTTAGTCGATTATTGTAAGCCTATATAAAGGCCAACTCTATTGCTTAGAAAGACATATTATTATTATCAAACTTTATTCAATACACTTGATTATTACAATCAATTATCATTAAGCTCTTTACGAAACTTAAGCCTCTCTTTGTATCTCTTGCAAATACAAGCTTCTTGTGAAACTTGTTGCTTTCACTCTTTCATACTGCTTTAGTTGGCATTAGAGCAACATTTTTAGATTTTCATCTAGAACTCGATCCTGATACCCTAGCTTCTGCAACCCTAGTTTATTAAAAAAAAAAATACTGAATTTTATTTCTTTAACAATCGTAGTTTTCTTCTTCAAAAGGTTCAACGGCAGATAAACCAGTTATTCAAGCAACACTTGATGCTACCGTTACTAAACTTAAAGAAAGCATCAAGGTATTGAAACTAACATGACATCAAACGTCATCAAAGCCATTACCGAAGCTTTCGAAAAGAAATTTGTTATACATGAAGATTTCATGAAAAAGGTGGCTACACATACAAATGTGAATGCCGAAGACATTCCTAAATTTGAAGAAAAGAAAGAAGATGAAACAAAGAAAAATAAGAAGCACTTCATCTTTCGCATCACTGATATTCCAGAAGACGTTCTACAACAGCTGAAACTAAAGAATCAGTCAGAAAGTTTTCTTGACAATCCAAGAAAGAAGCTCACAATTCTTTGCATTGACAGTGATGAGGATAATGAGGTAGAAAAATCTCAATAGGAAAGATGGACAGATAAAAAAAGATTGAATTCAGGACAGAATCTATACGGAACTCTACCAGATAACAAGTTGAAGGCCGACATCCCTAACTTTCATGGTGGTTTACAAATTGAAGAACTGTTAAATTGGTTCTATGAAGTAGAGTCGTTTTTCCAGTTCATGGAGATACATGATTGTTATAAAGTAAAGCTTGTTGCATATAAACTCAAGGGAGGAGTAGAAATAAACTCAAGGGCTGTAAATATCGTAGAAATAATAAAAAAAAACCTCATATACATACTTGGGAAAGAATGAAGATGTTTATTAAAGATAAGTTTTTACCTTGAGATTATCATCAACAACTATACATCAAACTTCAGAATTTTCAACAAGGAGCTAGACTTGTTGAAATATATACTGCTGAATTCTACACTCTTGTTGTACGTAACCAATTGAATGAGTGTGAAGAGATTTAGTTGCACGTTATACTGATGGTTTGAATAGACTTATCCAGCAATGGATGACTCAATCCGTCTACAAAATGGTTGAAGTTGTTCCACATGCTATGAAGGCAGAAAGCAGTGTGTTACGTGGTTCAAATACTACATATCAAAGACAAACTCGATTCGCGAACAATAATAAAACTGCATTTCCTGGAAAACCAAATTATTTTAATATTGCAAGCCAAGATGTTTCGTATGGGGCCCAAAGCTATCAAGAAGAAGGCTATAAACGACCAAAGTTGGTAATAATTTTCTTACAACCAAACACAACTTCCAGATGTAAGTGCACATGTGATTAGTATACTACCAAAGCCAACTTCCAATTCTCGATCCACTGAGTATAAACAACAGTTTCTACCATTATCCAAGCCTCAGAATGCTAATGCCAAGTTTCGAGGAGATAAGTGTAACCAGTGTGGCCAAACTGGTCTCATCTCGAGTGATTGCCGTAAATTTTACGACTACATTGGTGAAGCTCAAGCTCAAGAATAAATACAAGATGAAGAAGAGTGGAATATTGACGATCAGAATTATGATCACATGCATGAATCTTATGACACAGATTTTCTTGGCATGATTCGTCCTATGTTGCTTACTGAACCATCTCTTTCACAGAGACATAACATATTTAGGTCACGATGCACTATTGGAGGAGAATGTTGTGGCATGATCATTGACAGTGGAAGTACCGAGAATTACGTGGCTGCCAATATATTCGAGAAGTTGGGTCTGCCAGCTACACTCCGTCCACGTGGATATTCTTCTGGAATTTCACGCGGGTTAAACTTCTGACTCCTTTGTTAGGGCATTGTCCGGTCAAACCCACTAGCGTTGGTATGTCAAGCTAGTTGTCAGTTTTAGGTGTCAAAATTCAATTCTTGATTTAGCCTACTAGAGTTTAGATTTCGGAAATGGGATATAGACAGAGTAGTAGAGACCTTGAAGACGAAGACTGTGAAGACAAAGAAGACATCAATTATTCTTCATCGACAAAAGGTTAGTAGGAGTTATGACTTTATGGATATTCTTCTATTTCTACTTTCTCTATTCTTTCGAAATATAGTCGACTACTTTAGTAGTAATGTAGCGATTGAGATCGTGTTCTTGTGTAACATGGCTTTATGTCATGACCAGTGTTTGATCCCACGAATACTGTGAATCAAGAACATATGAGATAGATTCGACGCCATGTGTCCACTACAATGGTTTGCTTGCAAACTGTTATATTGGATATGGATGAATCTAAGGAGTACTCTTGAGCAAAGAGTCCATGGATCATAGCTGAGGACATTCTCATGTCTAAGTTCTGGCTCAGCCCAGTTCTTCCAGCGGATTCAGAGTTTGACCTAAATTTGACTTGGACGGTACCCGAACCGGTTTCGCGTATCTGGACTAGAAATCTCCTGTGTCGCATTAGTACACGTACTAGTACGTGAACCTGACGCAGAGAAGTTTCTGGAAAGTCAAATTGCGTGGATATCTTTCAGATTTTCACTTTGAGTCAAATTCCAACTCCTTTATCTCTTAGATGGACTTGTGTGAAACATAAATACCTTTTGTGTTCCATCTAACGATCCTCAATGAGTCAATAAGATAAGATTATCTCTGGTCTGTTGGATTCCTATCTTGAAGTGTTTTAGAGCCAACAAAACACTTGGCAGATAAATCTAAAAAGGAATTTCAATTGAGATTAATCTGTATTACTTGGTTGGCAAGTTTAGGGTTTCCTTAACTTGTGGGACAAGTAATTGATTGCTTAATTCCAAAGCAACCTATCTTATTGAGTGCTATAAATAGAGGTGTCTAAGGACAAATACCGCAAGCATCAAGCATACGTGAAGGTCCTCAGGGAAGGTAGCGTAAACTCTTTTCACTTCGGTGAAAGCTTGTTGTGGTATAGTCATCCTCTATAGGTTGCAGCTCCTCTGGGAACTCCCTACGACTATCAAGACTTCCTTTGAGAGTTGGGAAGCACAGGTAGATTGATCCCTCAGCGGTTGATCAGAATCACCTGTAACCTTAGTAACCTATCTTAGTTCTTGTCTATTCCAAAGTCCGTCTCTTCTGCTATACGGCTATTCAAGAACTAGTTAAGTTACGTAAAGGTTTGAAAGGTAGCAACGCACGGCTGCACTCGGTGTTGTAAGACCTAGTTGGCTCCAGTTATACAAGTTCCTTAAGTGGTTCTTCATCTATAACTGAGGTAGATACAGATTGGGCATTGCGAAGTTGGTTTGCGTGTCAGCCCCGATTTGTGAAGTAGATTTCCATATGACCTGGATTTGACAATCCGAAGGAAGTCATCTTTGTTTATGGTAAACTGATAGAGGACAGTTACACCATAAGTCAACAGTTTTGGTTTAAAACCCAGTATTGCTGACAAAAGCCTTTGGCATCGGTCAAAGCAACTCCTAGGCCTGTAACGGACGTCAGCTAGGGGAATCAAGTGCGTGACGATCTGTGGGGGATCCAGAGACGTAAGGAAGGCGACAGTAGCCAATTCGCTTGGAGGGCTTGAGTTGGTCTCTGCTACATCCCAGACCGAAGTCTTATAGTAGGCTAGCGTTTGTAGTCAGTTTGTACTGGGCGGTGTTCAAAACTGGACGAGGTCCCGAGGTTTTTACTGCACGGCAGTTTCCTCGTTAAAAAACGTTTGGTGTCTTGTGTGCTTTTACTTTCCGCATTATAACTCTGATTTATAATTAAAGCACCAAGTAGTACGTTATTACCTAACTGTCGAGACTACTCCAGTTAGAGGTTTGGATATTGATTTTTGAGATCGTCCAGACTTTACCATAAGACTCACGAGCCAAAACGAAAAGTTGGTAGTATTTCGGTACCCCTCCTTTTTCATCCTTTATCTCTTAGCTGGACTTGAGCTTATCCGAATATCTCCTGTGGTCCATCTAACGAATCTCAATGTGTCAATAACATAAAGATTATCTCTGGTATGTTGGATCTCAATCTTGAAGTGTTTTTGACTTAACAAACACTTGGCAGATATATTTTTAAAGATTTCCGATTGAGATAAATCTAGGTTTTCTTTGTGTGCAAGCTAAGTACGGGTTCATTTACACGGGCACTTGCTAACTTGTAGGCCAAGTAACTAGTTGCTTTATTTTTTAGCAACCTATCATATTGAGTGTTATAAATAGAGGGTTAAAGAACGAAAACCACAAGCATCAAGCATGCGTGAAGTTTCTCTGTGGAATTGATTGTAAACTCTTTGCACTTCGGTGTAAGCTTGTTGTGGTATAGTCATCCTCTATTAGGTAGCAGTTCCTCTGTGGGATTTACCTAACGACTGTAAATACTTCTCTCGAGAGTTGGGAAGCACATGTAGGAGATAACGTACCTTTGTGATTATTATCGGATTAACCTGTAACTTGGTAACCTGATTACGTTCTTGTCTATTTTATAGTCCTTCTCTTCTGCAATAAGGTTATTCAGGAACTGATACGTTACATACAAGGTTGAAAGGAAGCAACGCACGGCTGCACTCGGTGTTGTAAGACCTAGTTAGCTCCAGTTGTATAAGTTTCTTAAGTGATTCTTTTTACAACTGAGGTAGATACAAGTTTGGCATAGTTTACACGGTTTACTTGTCAGCCCCCGCTTGTAAGTAGATTTCCGTATGACCTGGAGCAATCCGAAGGAAGTCACTTTATGTATGTCAAACTGAAGAGGATAGTTCAAACATATTGCTGATAATTGAGGTTGATAAGCCGGAATTATCAACATAAGCCTTTAACAGCGGTTAAAACAACTCCTAGCCCTGTAAAGGACGTCAACTAGGGGAATCAAGTGTGTGACGATCTGTGGGGGATCTAGAGACGTAAGGAGTGCGACAATAGCTAATTCGCTTGGAGGGCTTGAGTTGGTCTCTGCTACATCCCAGACCGAAGTCTAATAGTAGGCTAGTGTTTGTAGACAGTTAGTATTGTGTGGTGTTCAATCTGGAAGAGGTCCCGAGGTTTTTCTACAGGCCGTAGTTTCCTTGTTAAAAAAAATCTTTGGTGTCTTGTGTGCTTTACTTTCCGCATTATATTCTATGGTTATATAATTAAAGCAAACACAAGAAGTACGTTATTAATAATTGTCGAGTTGGACCATAATCCATCAAGGGGATTTGCCAAGATTTATCTTGAGTTGGACCGATCACTTGTGATCCCACTCCGGTTATCAGATTTGGATATTGATTTTTGAGATCGTCCATATCTTACCATAAGACTCACGAGCCCAAACGAAAAGTTGGTTGTATTTCGGTACCTCTGCTTTTTCAATTGGTATCAGAGCCGGTAAACACATTAAAGGCGTAACTGTTTGTGTTTATCGCGGCTTGTGAGTTATGGAACAAAGCTCAGGTGCTTGTTACCTTTTTAATAGTAGCTGAATATGATGATGCAGATTCACTGCCAGGTCTCATCATATCAGCAAGAGAACTCCTCAGCATTCCTCCCAGAGATGTTAAATCTACCAAAGACTTCCTCAATCTTGAAAAACATATTGACAATATCACTTACGACCTAGAGACATATCTTAGGAAAGAAGAAGAGTCTCATAATCAACTAAACAAGGTCATAGAGGAAATTGCGTATGTTGAAGTAGATATTTATCGACTTATTAGAGAGAATGAAGCCTTCTTTTTATGAAAAACGTCAAGATCAAGCTACCATCAACATCTTTCTTAGTGAGGATCCCATGAATGATATTCATGATCAAATGTGTGTTCTACATATTTATAAAACTCACAAGAAAGAAGTATATGTAAAATCCTATCCCCACCCAAAGGATAACAGATATAAAAGTTTTGCTAAAAATCGTCTTGTTGTAAAAAACTGTTCACAGTTAACAAGAGCAATGCACAAGGGTTATAAATTCTTTCAAAGACCCTTCTTAAAAACAAAGGTATTAGTTTATCGGAAGTCTGAGAAAAATACTTTCAAGTTTGGAATAGAAAGAATTAAATTTAAAAATTCCAAAATCTCTCAGTTTTAATTAAAAACTGGAAATAAATTCTTTCTTGGGGTTATGAAAGTATTTCATGTCAAACTATTAAACTTAGATTCTTCTAAGTCTAATATAAAGAGACATCATAGGAATAATTTCTCACAACTAGTTTTTTTTATGTTGAGCCTTGCTCCATTAGACTCTAGTTGATAAAGTCAAATTACAAGAGAAAAATGTCCTAAAAACAACCTAGGAACTTGTCAAAATTCAAGGGAAAAAGACCATATTTGACTGTTACATGTGTGAATCTCACATGTGAAGCCTAGGAACCCCTTGAACCAGGTCAAAAAACTACTCACTGGACTGTTCCGTGACATGTTGGGTCGTCCAGAACCATGACCCGTTTCCAGAACCGCTCGGACCCGAAACTTCTGGATAAGATCTGTCGAGTCTTCTTCTTCACCTCACTTCTTTTCTTGAGGTTTATAGAAACTCTAATGGCAGTCCACTGCAGCTGTTAAGATCTTTGAGGTTCGTGAACTGTTTTGCTCCATCTTAGTACAAAAACGAGCGGATTGGAAAATCATTAAAGGGGTTATAAATCATTTTTTCTATCTCCTTGTAGTTTTGGAGAATCATCAAGTAAGTGTTCTTAGCCACTTTTTTTTAATCATGTCTAGAAGAAGTGCTAGAAACCAAGCCTCAACCAGTAGGGCTCTTGATGTGAATGATAGTGATGATGAACCAATATGGTCATCAGATGAAGGAACTATGTCTGAGACGGTTCACGAACCGTCCCATGATCCTGGTCTGAGTATGCATTTCATCAGCGATGATGCCAGAGCTGAATATGTAAGAAGACGTAACTTCAGAGTTGAAAGGAAACTAGCCCCAAGAACTATTGCATTATACCCACCTTTTATGGATCATCTAGCTTGGGGTTACATTCATAGAGGCATCTATGTCGACAATTTTTCCTTTGTTGTACGAATGTTTTACGCCAACATGTATGAATGCAAGATGGATCATTGTAGTTTCAAGACTCGGATTGGCGAACGAGTTTTTCAAGTAAACAGGGATCTACTTGTTGGAATACTTCATAGCCCTGTAATTGAATTCACACTTCCACAGATAAGAGGGGGACGCCCATCTGATCACAGGCTTGCCAAGGGGGTGCTGGGATTTAGTCTACAGTGGAAAGGCAAGGCTCCTATCGATGGAATTAAGCCTGAATTGAAGGTTCTTGGTATTTTAGATGCACATAATTTTATTCATGTCACCTTGAGCAAGGACAAGTGGGACAGAGACATGTTTGAGCTAATTTATCATTTTCACAAAGGGAATTGTCCAATTGATTTCCATGGCACTATCATCAAACAAATGATCAAGACCTCCGAGAACAAACAGAGGAACCTTGGTCTCCCCTGCTTGGTTACAGAAATCTGCAAAAGATCCAAGGTTAGCATGTTCGGACCTAAGGAAGTTGTCCCAATGCTCTTTGGTCAGAAGAGTATTGACAAGATCAAAAAGGAGGGTCAGATGGTCGGACCAGATCCTCGCATAGCACAACTTGAGGCTCGAGTACACAGACTCCAAACCAAGTGCGATGGATACGCTCACCTTGCAGCTACTCATGTTCAACCATACATTGCCTCTTCTATGCTTCAGATGATTGAGCAGCATACCATTCCAACAGACGACGAGGATATGGAGTGATTTATTTCGTTCCTTTATGCTTTTGTTTAAACTTTGCTTTGTGTTGTGTGAACTATTTCCATTTGAACATCGTCTGTACTAACTTTAATACTCTTTGATGTTTTGTTGCTTGAAGTTTAAATTTAGCATTTGTGCTTGTGCTTTATTTGAATAACGTTCAAGTATACAGGAAAATTCACAAGAGATATCATGTTAAACTTTGGTTTATCCAATTACAAACATGGTCTCATAAATATCGGGAGAGACTCACATGACAAAGGAAACATTAACGTCGATAAAAATCAAAAGTTATGTTTTTTCTCACGATCAAGAAACTTTTGATTATATGATTTTTAGGGTTTCCAAAAACTCGAAATCATATACTCTTTTCCAAAAAAAATTGGCTAAGGAAAGGAGATTGTGAACAAAGAAAACTGGATACATTAATTTGTTTGTCCAAGTTAGGCTTTGTAGTTGTTCTTTATTGAATAACACCACCCGGGGTGGGGGGGTGTAGTTGTTGATTGAGCTTGCGATTAATAACAAATCTTTTTGGGGAGCGTGGATGTGGAATATTAGGAGAAAACTGTATTTGTATTTCTCGAAAGATGAATCAACTTAGAAATCCTCGTTCCGATTTCCTAGTTATGTCATCTTAAACTTGATATGCGAGTACATCCTTGACTTGACTATCTCTATAGGCTTGAAACCCTAAGTCTCAACTAGTTTGTCATATTTTTGTGAAAAATAAGTAGAGAATACATATGGTTTCTTGTTATTGTGGTTCATAACCATAGGGGGAGAACACCGTATTGCTTACTTATGTACTTTCTCGAAAGTATCAACTAAGGGGGAGTAAATATTGGGCTTCATACCAATTTGGCAAAAAGCGGTATAAAGATTAAGTGGGAGCTTCATATCAAGAATGAGTAGAATCACTTTATAAGTTTTGGTACACAAACTTTAAAGTTGCTCTGATTCTTACTCTTTGTACAGACAACATGTGGGATTAGCATATTAACCCATGTAAGATCGAGCGTGAAAAAGCAGGGGTACCGAAATACAACCAACTTTTCGTTTGGGCTCGTGAGACTTATGGTCAGATCTGGACGATCTCAAAGATCAATATCCAGATCTGGTGTAACCTGAGTTGTGATCACAAGTGATTAATTCCTACAAAGACAAGTCTTTGTAAACCTTAGTTCAAGATCGGGAATTAACGTCAGGTTAGGAATAACGTACTTCTTGTGTTTGCTTTAATTATATAATCAGAGAATATAATGCGGAAAGTAAAGCACACAAGACACCAGAGATTTTTTTAACGAGGAAACTACGACATGTAGAAAAACCTCGGGACCTCGTCCAGATTGAACACCGCCCAGTACAAACTGACTACAAACACTAGCATACTATAAGACTTCGGTCTGGGATGTAGCAGAGACCAATTCCAACCCTCCAAGCGAACTGGCTACTGTCGCACTCCTTACGTCTCTAGATCCCCCACAGATCGTCACGCACTTGATTCCCCCACCTGACGTCCTTTACAGGCCTAGGAGTTGCTTTAACCGTTGTTAAAGGCTTGTGTCAACAATTTCAGCTTTGCAACTTCAATTATCAACTGTATGTTTGAACTGTCCTCTTCAGTTTGACATACACAAAGTGACTTCCTTCGGATTGCTCCAGGTCATACGAAAATCTACTTATAAGCGGGGGCTGACAAGTAAACCGAGTAAACTATGCCCAACTTGTCTCTACCTCAGTTGTAAAAAGAATCACTTAAGAAACTTATACAACTGGAGCTAACTAGGTCTTACAACACCGAGTGCAGCCGTGCGTTGCTTCCTTCGATAAACCTTTACGTAACTTAACCAGTTCTTGAATAGCCGTATAGCAGAAGAGACGGACTATGGAATAGACAAGAACGTGGATAGATTACTGAGGTTACAGGTCAATCTGATTTCAACCACTAAGGTCTCAATCTACCTGTGCTTCCCAACTCTCAAGAGAAGTCTTTATAGTCGTAGGTAAATCCCATGAGGAACTGCTTACCTAATAGAGGATGACTATACCACAACAAGCGTTCACCGAAGTGAAAAGAGTTTACGTTCACTTCCCTAAGGACCTTCACGTATGCTTGATGCTTGCAGTATTCGTCCATATACACCTCTATTTATAGCACTCAATAAGGTAGGTTGCTTTGGAATAAAGCAATCAATTACTTGTCCCACAAGTCAAGGAAACCATAAACTTTCCAACCAAGTAATAAAGATTAATCTCAATTGGAATTCATTAACGTTTATCTGCCAAGTGTTTTGTTAGCTCAAAAACACTTCAAGATAGAAATCCAACAGACAAGAGATAATCTTTATCTTATTGACACATTGATAACCGTTAGATGGACCATAAAAGATATTCGTGATATTCCAAGTCCAATCTAAGAGATAAAGGAGTTCAGAGTTTAACCTGAGTGAAATTCTGAAAGAATATTTACAAATCTGGATAACAGCCAAAAGCACCGATTTAGAGGTTTGTGTCGGTACACGAACATAAATAGCACTTTGGAACTCAGGAGAATTCCTGATTCTGTTTCGCGTACGGTTCGGGAACCGTCCGTCCTCCAGATTAGGTTTAACTTGGATCCGCTGGAAGTTCTGGGCTTAACCAGGACTTAGACGTGTGAGACGCCCTCAGCTGTAATCCACTGGACTCTTTCTCAAGAGTACTCCTTTAGATTCACCCATATCCAACAAGTGATTTGCAAGCAAACCATTGCAATGGACAAATACTATCGAATCTATCTCATTCATTTTTGTAACCATATTATTTGCGGGAACAAACACTAGTCATGACACAAGGTCATGTAGCCAAGAACACGATCTCAATCGCTATTATAACACTACTAAAGTAGCCGACTATTTCGAAAGATAGAGAAAGTAGAATAGAAGAATTTCCATAAAAGTCATAACTCCTACTAACCTTTTGTCGATGAAGAATAATTGATGTCTTCTTTGTCTTCACAGTCTTCGTCTTCAAGGTCTCTACTACTTAGTCTATATCCCAATTCCGAAATCTAAACTCTAGTAGGTTAAATCAAGAATTGTGTTTTGACACCTAAAACTAACAACTGGCTTGGCATACCAACGCTAGTGGGTTTGACCGGACAATGCCCTAACAATCTCCCCCTTTGTCAATTTTACTGACAAAACCAATTTACATATGGATTCAAAAGATATACAATTAAGTACTAACCAGATGTATCTTGATTTCTTGAATTCTTCAACTTCTCCCTTGAGTCTTGATGTGTTCGTTTAACTCTTGTTGATGAATCCGTAGTCAGCAGCTACAACATATCCAGCTCAAACAACCACTAAGGTACGCTCAAGCTTACATGGGTTAATATGCTAATCCCACATGTTGTTTGTGCGAAAGAGTAAGAATCTGAGCAAACCTTAAAGTCTGTGTATCAAAACTTTTAAAGTGATTCTACTCATTCCTGATATGAAGCTTCTTCTCAGCTTTAATTACTCCCCCTTACTTGATACTTTGGAAAAGCACAACAAGTAAGCACATGACGTTCTCCCCCGATGGTTATGCACCACAAGAACAAGAGCCATATGTATTCTCCCCCTATTTTTCAGAAAAAATATGACAAAGTAGTTTGAGACTAGGGTTTCATAAACCTATGAGAATAGGTTAAGCTAAGTACTCACATACCAAGTTTAAGATGGTATAACTAGGAAATCTGACGAAGATCCCTAAGTTCTCATCTTATGGAGAAATATAAATACACTTTTCTCCTAATATTCCACAACCATGCTCCCCAAAAAGATTTGTTATTAAGCGCAAGTTCAAGTTAAGAACTCTCCCCCATGTGGTGTTATTCAATAAAGAACAACTTACAAATTCGAACATGGACAAATATAATTTAATGTTATCCAGTTTTGCTTTGTTTATAGTCTGTTTTCCTTAGTCAATCTCTTGGAAAAGAGTATATGATTCTGAGTTCGTGAAAACCCTAAAATTCATACAATCAAAAGTTTCTTGATCGTGAGAAAAAGCATAACTTTTGTAAGTACGACGTTAATGTTTCCTTTGACATGTGAGTCTCTCCCGAGATTTATGAGACCATGTTTATAATTGGGTAAACCAAAGTGTAACATGATGTCTCTTGTGAATTTTTCTGTATACTTGAACGTTTTAATAAATAAAGCATAAGCACGAATGCTAAATTTAAACTCCAAGCAACAAAACATCAAAGAGTATTAAAGTTAATACAGACGATGTTCAAACGGAAATAGTTCACACAACACAAAGCAAAGTTTAACAAAAGCATAAAGAGATGAAGATCACTCCATATCCTGGTCATCAGATGGAATGGTATGCTCCCCAATGATATTGTACATATCTTCAGCAATGTATGGAGGAACATGAGGTACTGCAAGGTTAACAGCCTGAGTATATCCGTCGCACTTGGTTTGGAGTCTGTAGATTTTCTCCTCAAGTCGTGCTATGCGAGGATCTTGTCCGACCATTTGACCCGATTTCTTAATCTTGTCAATGTCCTTCTGAACGCAGAGCTTTGGGCCATCACCCATTGGTCCGAACATTCTAACCTTGAACCTCTTGCAGATTTCTGTGATCAAGCAGGGGAACCCGAGATTCCTATGGTTGTTATCCTAGGTTCTGATCATCTGCCTGATGATCGTGCCACATAAATCAATTGGACCATTCCCTTGTAAAGGTGATAAACTAGCTCAAACATATCCATGTTCCACTTGTTCTTATTCAGGGTAACTGGAATAAGACTATGTGAAGCCAAAATACCAAAGACCTTCAACTCAGGCTTTATTCCTTCAATAAGGGCTTTGCCATCTCTCCACTGTGGGTTGAAGTCAAGTACTCCTTCAGCAAGTGTGTGTGATCAGATGGACGACCCCTTCCCAGTTGTGCAGTGTCATCTCAAAGGCAGGGTACTGAAGTATTGATACAAGCACACCCTTATTCACTTTGAGAACTCGGTTGCCAATCCGAGTCATGAAACTACACTGACCTATATCGCATTCATACATGTTGGCATAGAACATACAAACAATAAAAGGAAAGTTGTCGGTGTAAATACCTCCATGAATTTGTCCCCATGGAAGAAGACTCATAAACGGTGGGTATGAAGCCAAAGTACTTGGGTCGAGTTTCCTTTCTACTGTGAAGCCCCGTTTCCTCACATATTCAGCTTCAGCTGACTCGCTGATGAAAGGCATACTCAGACCTGGATCATGGGACGGTTCGGGAACCGCCTCAGGCATAGTTTTTTCTTCTGATGACCAGTTTAGTGGCTCATCATCATCATCATCATCATCATCATCATCATCATCATCATCATCATCATCATCATCATCATTCACATCAAGAGCTCTACTAGTAGAGGCTATGTTTCTGTCACTTCTTCTAGGCATTTTTAAAAAAAAACAAGAACACTTACTTTATGATTTCTCCAAAACTACAAGGAGGTAGCAAGAATGATTTGTAACCCCTTAATTGCTTTTCCAACCCGCTCGTTTTAGTACCATGATGAAGCAAATCGGTTCGGGAACCTTAAAGATCTCACTTAGTTGCAGAGAACAGCCATTGGAGCTTTTCTAAACCTCAAGAAGAAGGTGAGGTGAAGAATAGACTCGAGGAGATCTTATCCAGAGAGATTCGGGTCCGAGCGGTTCGGGAACCGGGTCATGGGTTCTTGATGACCCATTGAGTCACAGAATGGCCCAGTGAGTAGTTTTCAGACCCGGTTCTAGGGGTTCCTAGGCTTTACATGTGTGAAACACATGTGTCTTGGTCAAAGAGAGTCTTTGACTAATTCCTAGGTCAATTTTTAGGACATTTTTCTCTCATATTTTGACTTTACTAAGGTCTAATGGAGCAATGCTCAACATTTAGAATTAGTGTGTGAGAAACCATTCCATTGATGTTTCATATCAAGCTTAGACGGGATAAACTTGATATTTAGACATAAAATACTTTCACGTCCCCAAGAAAGAATTTCTTTCCAGTTTCTTGTTGAAACTGAGGGATTTTGGAATTTATTAAATCTTATTCTTTCTATTCCAAAATCGAAAGTATTTTTCTCAGACTTTAGATAAATTAATATCCTCTTATTTTCTGAGAAGGGTTTATGAAAGAATTTATAACCCTTGTGCTTTGCCCTTGGGAACTGTAAATAGTTCTGCACAACATGACGGTTTTTGGCAAAGCATATGTATCTGTTTTCCTGCTTAACAAAATGAGTAACACTTTGTTTGTGGGGATATGATTCTACAGATAATTCCTTCTTATGAGTTATCAATGTATAGAACACACAATTGATCATGAACGGTTACATCCATGGGTTCCTCAATCAGAAGGGTATTGACAGTGACTTGATCTTGACGTTTTTCATAAAAAACGATTCAGTCTCTCTAATAAGTTGATCAATGTCAATGTCAACACATTTGCTTTCCTCCATGACGTTGTTTAGTTGATTTAGAGACTCTTCTTCTTTCCTAAGATATGTCTCTAGGTTATGGGAGATATTATCAATCTCTTTTTCAAGATCGATGAAGCCTTGGATAGACTTAATACCTCTGGGAGGAATGCTAAGGAGTTCTCTTGCTGATATGATGAGACCTGGCAGTGGATTATATGCATCATCATCTTCAGCATCTGTTAACACGTTACAAGCGTTTGAGCTTTGTTCCATAACTCACAAGCCGCGATAAACACAGACAGTTACGTCTTTAATGTGTTCACCGGCTCTGATACCAATTGAAAAAGCAGGGGTACCGAAATACAACCAACTTTTCGTTTGGGCTCGTGAGACTTATGGTCAGATCTGGACGATCTCAAAAATCAATATCCAGATCTGGTGTAACCTGAGTTGTGATCACAAGTGATCAATTCCTACAAAGACAAGTCTTTGTAAACCTTTGTCCAAGATCGGAAATTAACGTCATGTTAGGAATAACGTACTTCTTGTGTTTGCTTTAATTATATAATCAGAGAATATAATGCAGAAAGTAAAGCACACAAGACACCAGAGATTTTTTTAACGAGGAAACTACGACTTGTAGAAAAACCTTGGGACCTCGTCCAGATTGAACACCGCACAGTACAAACTGACTACAAACACTAGCCTACTATAAGACTTCGGTCTGGGATGTAACAGAGACCAATTCCAACCCTCCAAGTGAACTGGCTACTGTCGCATTCCTTACGTCTCTAGATCCCCCACAGATCGTCATGCACTTGATTCCCCTGGCTGACGTCCATTACAGGCCTAGGAGTTGCATTAACCGCTGTTAAAGGCTTGTGTCAACAATTTCAGCTTTGCAACTTCAATTATCAACTGTATGTTTGAACTGTCCTCTTCAGTTTGACATACACAAAGTGACTTCCTTCGGATTGCTCCAGGTCATACGGAAATCTACTTACAAGCGGGGGCTGACAAGTAAATCGAGTAAACTATGCCCAACTTGTCTCTACCTCAGTTGTAAAAAGAATCGCTTAAGAAACTTATACAACTGGAGCTAACTAGGTCTTACAACACCGAGTGCAGCCGTGCGTTGCTTCCTTCGATAAACCTTTATGTAACTTAACCAGTTCTTGAATAGCCGTATAGCAGAAGAGACGGACTATGGAATAGATAAGAACGTGGATAGATTATTGAGGTTACAGGTCAATCTGATTTCAACCACTAAGGTCTCAATCTACCTGTGCTTCCCAACTCTCAAGAGAAGTCTTTATAGTCGTAGGTAAATCCCGTGAGGAACTGCTTACCTAATAGAGGATGACTATACCACAACAAGCGTTCAGCGAAGTGAAAAGAGTTTACGTTCACTTCCCTAAGGACCTTCACGTATGCTTGATGCTTGCAGTATTCGTCCATAGACACCTCTATTTATAACACTCAATAAGGTAGGTTGCTTTGGAATAAAGCAATCAATTACTTGTCCCATAAGTCAAGGAAACCCTAAACTTGCCAACCAAGTAATAGAGATTAATCTCAATTGGAATTCATTAACGTTTATCTGCCAAGTGTTTTGTTAGCTCAAAAACACTTCAAGATAGAAATCCAACAGACAAGAGATAATCTTTATCTTATTGACACATTGAGAACCATTAGATGGACCACAAAAGATATTCGTGATATTCCAAGTCCAATCTAAGAGATAAAGGAGTTCAAAGTTTAACCTGAGTGAAATTCTGAAAGAATATTCACAAATCTGGATAACAGCCAAAAGCGCCGATTTAGAGGTTTGTGTAGGTACACGAACTTAAATAGCACTTTGGAACTCAGGAAAATTCCAGATTCTGTTTCGCGTACGGTTCGGGAACCGTCCGTCCTCCAGATTAGGTTTAACTTGGATCCGCTGGAAGTTCTGGGCTTAACCAGGAGACGTGTGAGACGCCCTCAACTGTAATCCACTGGACTCTTGCTCAAGAGTACTCCTTTAGATTCACCCATATCCAACAAGTGATTTGCAAGCAAACCATTGCAATGGACAAATGGTATCGAATCTATCTCATACATTCTTGTAACCATAGTATTTGCGGGAACAAACACTAGTCATGACACAAGGTCATGTAGCCAAGAACACGATCTCAATCGCTATTATAACACTACTAAAGTAGCCGACTATTTCGAAAGATAGAGAAAGTAGAATAGAAGAATTTTCATAAAAGTCATAACTCCTACTAACCTTTTGTCGATGAAGAATAATTGATGTCTTCTTTGTCTTCACAGTCTTCATCTTCAAGGTCTCTACTACTTTGTCTATATCCCAATTCCGAAATCTAAACTCTAGTAGGCTAAATCAAGAATTGTGTTTTGACACCTAAAACTGACAACTAGCTTGACATACCAACGCTAGTGGGTTTGACCGGACAATGCCCTAACAGAGCGTATCTTTGTGGTTGTTTGAGATGCATATGTTGTACTGCTGTCTACGAATTCATCAACAGGAGTTAAACGAACACATCAAGACTCAAGGAGAAGTTAAAGAATTCAAGAAATCAAGATACATCTGGGTTAGATCTTTATTGTATATCTTTTTAATCCATATGTAAATTGGTTTTGTCACTAAAATTGACAAAGGGGGAGATTGTTAGGGCATTGTCCGGTCAAATCCACTAGCGTTGGTATGTCAAGCTGGTTGTCAGTTTTTGGTGTCAAAACACAATTCTTAATTTAGCCTACTAGAGTTTAGATTTCGAAATTGGGATATAGAAAAAGTAGTAGAGACCTTGAAGACGAAGACAGTGATTATAAAGAAGCCATCAAATATTCATCATCGACAAAAGGTTAGTAGGAGTTATGACTTTTATGGAAATTCTTATATTCTACGTATTCTATCTTTCGAAATAGTCGACTACTTTAGTAGTGTTATAGCGTTTGAGATTTTATATTCTCCATGAGATATATTAGTATTTGTTCCCACAATACTAAGGTTACAAGATACACGAGATAAATTCGATGCCCTTTTTATTACATTGGTTTGCTTGCAAATCACATGTAGGAAACGGATGAATCTAAAGGAGTACTCTAGAGCAGAGTCCAGTGGATTATAGCTGAGGGCGTAATAACACGTCTAAGTACTGGCCCATCCTAGAACTTCCAGCGGATCCAATTAAACCCTAATACTGACCGACGGCGGTTCACAAACCAGTTCGTGAACAGTGACTCCAGATTTTACTCCTGAGTTCCAAAAACTCAATCTGTACACGTACATGTACGTGAACCACGGATTCGTTATATTTGGCAGGAATTCGGAAGGACGGTTCACGAACCGTCCACGTGGATATTCTTCTGGAATTTCACGCGGGTTAAACTTCTGACTCCTTTATCCCTTAAATGGACTTGAGCTTGTCAGAATATCTTCTGTGGTCCATCTAACGAATCTCAATGTGTTAATAAGATAAATATTATCTCTGGTATGTTGGATCTCAATCTTGAAGTGTTTTTGAGCTAACAAAACACTTGACATATAAATGTTTAAAGATTTACAATTGAGATAAATCTAAGGTTTCTTTGTGTGCAAGCTAAGTAACAGGTTCGTTTACACATGCACTTGCTAACTTGTAGGCCAAGTAACTAGTTGCTTTATTCCTAAGTAACCTATCTTATTGAGTGCTATAAATAGAGGGTTAAAGAACGAAAACCACACGCATCAAGCATACATGAAGTTTCTCTTTTGGAATTGATCGCAAACTCTTTGCACTTCGGTGTAAGATTGTTGTAGTATAGTCATCCTCTATTAGGTAGCAGTTCCTTTGTGGGATTTACCTAAAGACTATAAAGACTTCTCTTGAGAGTTGGAAAGCACAGATAGGAGATAACATATCTTTGTGGTTTTATCGGATTAGCCTATTCTTGTCTATTTTATAGTCCTTCTCTTCTGCAATAAGGCTATTCAGGAACTGATACGTTACATACAAGGTTGAAAGGAAGCAACGCACGACTGCACTTGGTGTTGTAAGACCTAGTTAGCTCCAGTTGTGTAAGTTTCTTAAGTGATTCTTTTTACAACTGAGGTTGAGACAAGTTGGGCATAGTTTACCCGTTTACTTGTCAGCCCCCTCTTGTAAGTAGATTTCCGTATGACCTGGAGGAATCCAAAGGAAGTCACTTTGTATATGCCAAACTGAAGAGGACAGTTCAAACATACTGTTGATAATTGAGGTTGCAAAGCCGCAATTATTAACATAAGCCTTTAACAGCGGTTAAAGCAACTTCTAGGCCTGTAAAGGACGTCATCTAGGGGAATCAAGTGCGTGACAATCTGTGGGGGATCTAGAGACGTAAGGAATGCGACAATAGCCATTTCTCTTGGAGGGCTTGAGTTGGTCTCTGCTACATCCCAGACCGAAGTCTTATAATAGACTAGTGTTTGTAGACAGTTAGTATTGTGTGGTGTTCAATCTGGACGAGGTCCCGAGGTTTTTCTACAGGTCGTAGTTTCCTCGTTAAAAAAATCTCTGGTGTCTTGTGTGCTTTACTTTCCGCATTATATTCTCTGGTTACATAATTAAACCAAACACAAAAAGTACGTTATTAATAACCGTCGAGTAGGTCCATAATCCATCCAGGGATTTGCCAAGATTTATCTTGAGTTGGACCGATCACTTGTGATCCCACTCCGGTTATCAGATTTGGATATTGATTTTTGAGATCGTCCATATCTTACCATAAGACTCACGAGCCCAAACGAAAAGTTGGTTGTATTTCGGTACCCTGCTTTTTCACTGTTGCTTTTTACAGAGAAAAGAATTTTGATACAAGGAAGAAGTGGTCATGAGCTAGAGTTGATAGCACTTGTTCAAAAATTAAAACAATGACATCCTTATCTCTTTCACGGGGATTTTATTGTAAACAATGATAATCATGCACTTAAGTAAGTTTCTACAAACTTCAGTTAAAATAAACAGAATGCATGATAGGTGGTTATCTACTATCAATCAGTACACATTCTCTATACGGCACAAGAGTGGCAAACTAAATCAAGTTGCTGATGCTTTGAGTAAAAGATATCATCTACTAGTCACTCTTAGGCGTGAAAGCCTAGCTTTTTGATTTCTTGAAAGATACTTACGGCGATGATCTAGATTTTCAGTCACTTTGGGAAAAGTATGGTTCTTCTACGGGGCAGTGTGGATGATTACTTCATTCAAGATGGATTCCTTTCGAGGAGAACCGATTATGTATTCCTCAATGTTCTTTACGCCTTCATTTAATTCAAGAACTGCATGGAAGTGGACTTGGAGGGCTTTTGGATGTGAGAAAACCATAGCTTTGGTTGAGGAACATAACTTTTGGCCTTCTTTAAAGCGAGATGTTCAGAAATACGTTTAAAAGTGCATGATTTGCCAACAATCCAAGGAAACAATTCAAAACACTGGGTTATACACTCCTCTACCAGTTCCTGATGCTCCTTGGGTTGATATCAGTATGGATTTTGTGCGTGGTTTACCACATACTTCAAAGGGGAATGACTCTATTATGGTTGTGGTAGATCGTTATTCTAAGATGGCTCACTTCATAGCCTGTAAGAAGACAACAAATGCTACAAATGTTGCTTATCTGTTTTTCAAAGAAGTGGTATGTTTACATGGATTTCCTAGGTCCATAACTTCTGATCGAGATACTAAATTCTTGAGCTACTTTCAAAGATTGTCTTCAAACATTGTTTTTCATTGATTTTGTCATTACAAAGGAAATAGATATTAAAGTAGATCATAAAGTAGAGTTATTTACTATTTTCTGATAATGCATTTTTTTCCACAAAATATAACCCTTAAGTTCATTTAAAACACATAAATGGACTTCATGAAAAATCCATGACTATCTTCTACCACTGGTTTATCTTCTTCAGCAACTTCACTTTGTTGCTCTCTCACTATCTTTGAACCCTTGTGTAACTTTTTCAACTGAAACAACTTCTATTTGATGCGTTCTTTGTTAGATTTTCATGAATTTTTACCAGTTCAAACAACTTTCAAATTTTCTTTGCTTTTGGCTTGAACTTTCAAATTTTCTTTGCTTTTTGCTTGAACTTTCAATTTTTCTTTGCATTTTGCTTGAACTCTTTTTTGCCTTTTAGCAGGAAACTTGAGTTGGTTAATTTCCAAAACTTGAATACTTATCTGCAATTTTGCACTCTTTGTTTTTCTATATCCCTCACGAAGCTTGTTAACAACAGCTTCTCGTATAACTATAGACCAATCAAGAAAATTAACAACTTTTCCCATTTTAATTGCCAAAACTATAAAAAGAAATGAGCAAAAGAGAATAAAAAAATAGTTAAAATTATTGGTATGATTTCTACATCCAAAATCACCTATATATATAATCGAAGGATTTTCCATCGATTTGAAAATGTAGTCGTTGCCAAAGAGAAAGCAACTATCGATCGATGGAAAATCCATCAATAGTAAAAAAAAACCATCGATCGGTGGAACTATACATGGATTTTCCATAGATCGATGAATTCTGCAGTGACAGTAGTCCACAATAGTGGCTCATTTACCTTAACACGATTGTGTTTTATATCGTCCGGGGTTGGATAAAAAATCATATAGTTTGTACAAAGACATAAATCCTCATTCCACGTAAACTTAGAATGATTTGTGATTGTTGTGATTGAAAAGGTGGATAAATTTCGTATTTATAGGAATCTCAAAAATATGACCGTTGGGTTTTTCCCTCTTTCCCATTATAGCGTTTTGCCTTTGCTAGGTCGCATAAGATGGCAAACCCTTTGATTTGGCATCCCCATAGGAACGAGAACATTAATTAAATACCCCTATAATTTCAACCCCCAAAATTTAGCCTTATTCAACTTTATAAATACCCCTACTATATTTTCATTCCTAAAATACCCTCTCTTATGTAATTTTTTGTCATTCAATTCTACATAACATTTTTCTAATTTTCAAAAACACAAAAAATGTTATACCACCACGTCCTTCCATCGACACCATAACCAACACCACCTCCGCTACCACCACCACTATCGCGACTCCAC
>JAJJMA010084640.1:32116-42264 GCA_023529015.1 Papaver nudicaule
AGCAACCACCACCTCCCTCGCCACCACCGCCGCCACCACCGACACATTATAGTTCCAACATGACTTTCTTTACACCACCAGATTTTGGTGTCTAGTTGCAAACTAGACAACATTTAATGTGTCTAGTTCCAAACTAGACACCATGATTGTATGAACATGAACCCTGTGCACACCAAATTTTAGTGTCTAGTTGCAAACTAGACAACATTTTATGTGTCTAGTTGCCAACTAGACACCATGATTGTATGAACAGGAATCCCGTGCACACCAGATTTTAGTGTCTAGTTGCAAACTGGACCATATTTTATGTGTCTAGTTGCCAACTAGACACCCTGATTGTATGAACAGGAATCCTTGTGCACATCAGATTTTGATGTCTAGTTGCAAACTAGACAACATTTTATGTGTCTAGTTTGCAACTAGACACTATATTTTGTCAATTTGACATCCACGAAACAATGAACCTAGCGTGAATCGAACACGCATCTTCTGACATGGAGTCAGCCGTGCTACCATTGCACCACAGATTCTTCTTAAGTGAGAAATTCTAATTCAAAGAACTAAAGTTATATACAAATACAATCATATACTAATAAATGTTCTCAAAAGAGGGTTAGTAAGCATCAAAACAATTTCATTAAAATAAACTAAATCAAGGTAAAAAGCTAAACTTTAATGATGGTAACTTTAGTGAGTACAAGATCAACTCAAACAACGGCTACATTCAGGCAATCAAACTAGAAGATATCCTAACTTTAAAAATGAAACTTCTTACGAAAAGTAATTGGCAAGTATAGGAAAGAATATTAGGAAGTTACCAAAGAGACGGTTCTTCTCAGTATCCTATGCAATCCCATTCAAGACATCAATTTGCTGTTTCAAAATGAGATTAACCATGGTCCATGTTACATGGGACTATAGGTATCAAAATGGATTCTCTAATCAGTTAAAAATACATACCATATTCCCAGGCTTTAACAATCGCTTCCTGTAAAAACAAGCACTGATGTCAAACTTCTAAACAATTCATAACGTCGAAAGCACTAAAACTTCTCTCTAGTTTCAAGAAAGTTAAATCTTCGAGAGGAAATGGAAACATGTGTGACCACAGTGAGAAATCAGACCACAATTATGGAAGAATAATCCAGCCAACCACAATCCCATCTTTCTGTGATATTCTGGCTATACAATCTGACTGCAAAGGAATTCAACTTTATACAATTTGTACATTGATGTCATAAGAACTTTTGTTGATAGAAGATTCAACTCAGGAGTTTGTTAAAGTGAAAACTAACAAAACACAACCAGAAATCTAAAGCGAACGACCACTCAAAATGAACTTAACAAAGAGAAAACACAGGATACCTGCCAGATATTTGCCCAAACTTCACCATTTACCTGCCAGATGTTTTATTTTTTTGTTTTTTTCTCTCTTGCAGGTAGGTGCAACTTGATCACAAGAACAGCCATCCCTTTTTCTAAATTCAGTAAATGAACATCATAATTAATACCATGTGACTTTGGTTATCTCTTTTGAATTTATTGTACAAATCAGAAAGTACTAGATTACTGCTGCAGCAGTGGGGGCCGACCGAGAAACTTACTATTGGACCGTCAAATCTGGTCGGTGTTTTTGGTTCAGGGATTCTAAATAAATTATCAAATCGGAGCTACTAGGTGTAGAGAAAATAGATGTAAAAAAGATGTGGAGAATGACACCACCACCAAAACCGCCTCAAATGTCTTTTAAAAATATTCAAATTTTATCTGATTAATTATAAATGTTGCCCAGATTTCCTCTAATTAGTATTAGAGTTAATCTGGGTAAATTTAGTATTAGAATTTTGGGCTTTTAATAAAACTTTATTGTTTTTCAAAGATTTTAGGTTTAAGTTTATATAATAATCTAACGGTTGTTTGCTGCACTTATGATTTGGAATTAATTTTTTATAGCCTTTATGGTAGATTGTCAACTTTTGAAGATGATCGATTTCGGCATGACGTAGATCTAATCAATTTAATATAAGATAGCCATGTATTGGTCATGATGTTAAAAACTTAAAATGCATGGCTCGTTACTGTTTCATATGGAAGCATCAAAAGTCAAAGAAGATTTTCGAATGGTTGGAAAAAAATCCAAAAACCATCCCCAAAAAATTGCCAGATTCATATGTGAAGAGTTTATGTTCTTCTATTTTTGGAGTTCTACTTAGTATGTATGAATTTTTGTCACTTGTTGATATTAATTAATAGAAATTTCTCTTCCTTCAAAAAAAAAATTGAGCTATATTTATTATTTTATTAATTAAAATTCTGAACTAGACGAATTTTAAATTTAGATCACTTGTATTATGATTCAATGGTTTTGATGTTATATTTTAATGACGTGGACTATTCTTTATTATTGGTCTTTTGAAATTAAATATAAATTCTAAATGTTGTTAAATCCCATATGGGAAACTTAAACAAATGAGTCAGCCAAGGATTTGGCCGGAAGCCTAGCTACAAATTGAGCTCCGACCGCTTTTTGAAAAAAAATTTAATTTTCGTTTTACCTTCTACATTTTCGACGTCATTTACTTTTTCATCCGTACAAAGTAAAACAAAACAAAATCGACAAATAAAAATGCTACTTATCGCCCGGTTTTTGTCGCCCTAATTGGTCCCCCGCTCATGTGGCGTGAAGATATTGGCTCACACATTTATAGGGGGGCCTGCTAATCTATGGTGTGGGGCTGGGGCAGTGGTAGTAACCAATCCCTAAAGGACACCTAGGCGGGGGGAAAAGGGCGACAAGGTATCCGGGCGATACCTAGCAGCTTCGCAAATAAAGTGCTCAACACTGCATGCGTGAAAGTACAGTATGCGTTGTCTAAAATGAGTACACATGTTCGCGTTATAAGGAAAACAAGACACATGTTCGAACCTAATAACATTTCTATTGGGTGACAGAGGGGTAATATCGTCCTTTGGTTTTAAATTGAAAAACAAAGATATAAAGCATCTCAGTCGGTTATCTTTTCCGTATACTTGTTTTCTTCACTCTGTTCTCTATTTTTCATCTTGATATCTTTTATTTTTATCTTTTATTTCTCCCCAGTCAAATAATGGCAGAATAACCAATACCAAATTAGTGGCACAAATTTATCTTCCATCTGATCGATAGAATCATAGAATGAAAGTGTTTGAAGAAGTGGGTACTCTATCCAGTTTAATGAAATCTTTTTTAATGAAATGGGTTTGTTATTAGCTGTTGATGATTTTTGATTGGAAGAAATGGTTTGTGAAATATCCTAATCTCTTTGTTATTGCTCTGTTTTTATTTCTCCCCAGTCAAATAAGCCTATTCCGTTGCTAATGCATTTCAAACATTGACGACTGTCACTAAATCAGCAACGAATATATGCGTTCCAAAGTGGCTGTGGTCTTTTATATGGGCAAAACCCGAATACGATCCGTGGACTGTTTCTTCTTCGCCCATCTGTTGACCCGCGTGACCCGTTTTTCTGGGTTATATTGAAACTCAAATTTCTTCGATTTTTTATCAAGTTTCTCGAAATTTCTCTCAACCCATGTCAATTAAAGCTATTATTATCACTTCAATGAAAGAAATGTGAAGAAAAAGTGCTAAAATCGATCAAAACGAATCGTTAAAATTTTAAGATTATTTTTTTCATTTGAATTTCAATCTCGAAATTCTTAGATTCTAGACGAAATTTATTGGTTTATCCTTCAATTTCTGAGATATATGTTGGTTAAGATCTCTCTGATGCAAAAAATTTGAAGGAAAACGGCCAAAAATCGATCAATTTTGATCAAATTATGATCAAATCAAAGAAAAATTGATTTCAATTTCTGATGACAACATTATGGGACTGACAAAATCTCCCCCTCTTTAAGGCGAGCAGCCCAAAAAAAAAAAACGCTAACTAGATTACTGCTGCAGCAGTGGGGTGGCCGACCGAAAAAGTTTTTTTTTTCTTTGGTGACATTTGTTTTCATTCTTTCCAAGATCCAGGAACTGAAAATGTATAAATTCTTTTACAAATGTGTTTTATAACGCATGTTCGTAGTAGAACCACTCATTTGGAATGCCCTTTGAACTACACTCCATTTTACAAAATAGTTCCTTATCTCTCTCCCATTTTCTTCGCTCCAAATTTTTATTTTGTCCCGTCTAAACAATTATCGCAAACCTGGAAACAATTATGTAAAGCAATTGGTCGTTTCAAAAATGAAAACAACGATCGGTGTTGAAAAAATTGAGGAGTGATAGAGCAAATAAACCCGATGTCATTAAGCTATACCCATTTCTAAAAAAAAAGTCATTAAGCTATACCAAAAAAAAAATTAGCCATACTTTTTTTGAGTTACCGATTGGTGTATTTCTAAAACAGCTACCGATTAGGGTCACCTACTTACACTAATTGGTAACTCAAAAAGTATGGCCAAATATTTTTTAGTAGGGCCTAATGATGCCAGGCTAATAAAGTGCTGGTCATACCTTTCAAAAAAAAAAGTGCTGGTCAAACCGTGTTATGGTCAGACTTTTTGTTTTGTTTTTTTAGTGCATTTGATGTGCCAGTTTATATGCCCTCCACGTTAACTGACGCTAGTGCATGACCACCAAGTGGCTCAGAATTCAGAGGTCTTCAAAGGGCAATTTTGCCAAGATAATCCACTTTGCAACCCCAAACACAATTCGTTTTACTTCTCTCTCAGTTTGCTTCTGTTCTCTTTTAAAAATTGTTGTATCAATCTACCAAATAATTGCATACATCATCATGAAATAAAGATTCTTTTCTGTTAATTCATTGTTTCTATAAAAGAATTGAAATCGGTAAAAGAAATTTTGTTGATCTCTTGAATCAGGTGTAGATTTATTACTGGAAAAATTTGGTCCTTGTAATTTTGGTACTGTTATCAATTTTGATTTCTGGTTTGATTAAAAAGTGTACTACTTACTACAAGAAGATGAAATTCATGGGGTTTGATAGCAGGAGAAGATATGCCTTAAAGGGTTTAAGGGGTTATTGGCGGATCAGAGAAACCGGAGGGATATCAGATTGCTACTGTAATCAATCGAATTCGATCAAATTGATGAGAAATGCGAAAGATTAAAGAGAAAAGGGAGAATTTGGAAGATGTTGGCTGGATGGGTTCATTGTTCTGAGTGATTCAGTGATGAATTGGTGAGTGATTTTTTTGATGGGATTCCTAATCAAAAATCAAGAAGAAAAAATTGGAATCAGTTATGTCCTGGTTTGCTCAAGAAAGATTGAATCAATCGATTTTAATGGGTTTTTCTGTTTTATCTTCAACCAGGTAATTTATTACAGTATTTTTTTATTTTGGGTTCTGTAATTATGGGCCGGGTGATAGGTTCGGTTATCCGACCCGTTATTTCATCTTCCAACCCGCGTGTAAACCGGTATTGCCCGGAATTTCTGCAATTGAACTGTGTTTTTTCCTGATTTGAAAATCTTCGAGATTGATCGATTCCAACAGAATCAATGAGTTTTTTTCTGAAATTTGAATTAATGATATGTTATGTTGGTTTTCTTCGATTGAAATTGATCGTGAATTTGTTTGATTTTTTATGTGATTGAATTTGATTGATTTTTTTTTCAAATTTTGTTCCTGACAATTGAGTGATGTAAATCTTCCAAATCGATCTTGTTAGATCATATTGATGCATTTCAAAAGAATGGGTTTGTATTATTCTTTTTATTGTAGCAGAAATTGGAAAAAATTTGATCAAAATCGATCAAAAATCGATCAAATTTGATCATTATGATGAAATTGATTGATTTCGTTCCTGACAATCAATGGTCAATTTCGTTAGGGACGCAATTACAAAACTCATCACATAGAGGACTCCCTTCGGTCGTCCAACAACTTTATGGTTCAACGGACGAAAAATGGTTCAACGGACGGAAAATGGTTCACCAGACGGAAAATGGTTAAACAAACGGAAGAGGGACTGAAATGTCAAACAGAAGAGGGATGAAACGCAAAACTCTAAACCTAGAGTTGAATAAAAAATCCAAACAATTAAACAACGAATATGATAGTACCCCATTCATTAATATTACCTGTTGAATAGCCTAACTTCACGAAATTAGGTTTCTGAAAAAACAGAGATCAATCAATCATACAAACAGAAAACAGAGCTGTTCTTCGAGTTTTCGGTAGAGAAGACGTAGCGCCGGGTCGGGTAGAGATAAAACCTGGCCTATTCAAGTATATTCGACCCATATTTCATCTCTCTTATTTGCACCATCGGATCCGATTCTATTTGTCTCAACACGCCTGAGTCACCGAGATAAAAACTGACTCAGTCAATACCTTTCGTATTCTCTCTTTTCTCTTTAATCTTCTGATAACTTAAGGATTTACGAATTTGAAAAATGGGCGAAACCACCAGTTAAATCTTCAAATCTTTGCTTGATCAAATAATTAAAGACTCTCAATTACTTGATAAATAGCTTGATTCCATTCCACAAACCATCACAAGAATCATTCGACGATTTGACGAAAATAAAAAATACCCATCGTATATGATCACATCCTTAAAAAAGGGACCAAAAGCTAGGTGAAAATCTTCAAATTCCAGATTAATCAGTTCGAAATTAGGGAGTTTGAGAGAGAGAGGCAGGATGAAATGTAAAAAGAGAAGTAGATTCATTTTAGAGGGTGGACCAAACAAAGTGACAGAGGAATTAATTGCTCACGTGTCTCAATGTAAATATGGTAACTGTATATTTTGCATGCGCCTTGCGGTTGAGTGCCTTCAGTACTCGTGCGTGGAGACATTTAAGCTATGCTAGCTTGCCACATGGTAATTAGGGCGTGCTAAAAGTGCACATTAGACTAAGTAAAAAAAATATAAAATCGGTCGGCCTCCACCGTGATTATGAACGGTTGTGCGAGAATGCTTCATTTCTACAAATGAAGCTTTGATTATAGTAGTATTTTGTCGGTGACTCATATTTTTACTGTCTTTGTTTTTGCTTTTAACTTTGGATTCCTTATTAAAAGCAACTGAATTGAAAACATGGCATAATTTATCATAGCAATTTTAGTAGCTAAGAATGTGTGTTTTTCTACAAGACTACAATAACTTAGTAATTCGGACTGCATGATTCTATTATTAGTGAGAAGGAAAATCTCACAATCCACGAATATGTGTTGTAGGTCAATTGAAGAATCCTCAGTCTAATCATGAAGATATCAGTAGGAGAACATCACTGCGTAACTGGGAGTTTCAGAACTCTGCAAGGAATTGTCGACTTAACATTATATTTATTGCGGTGTCATATTTTTGCGAAGATGGAAATTTGTATAAAAAAAACTACCGGTGTCCAACGTGCAACGCACGTGCACTCGACTTGTACATGTAAGTATCCTATAAAGGCCTCCTTACAGTCGGCCAATAAGCAACCCAAATGACACAAACACGAGCCCAATTTCAGTCACTAAATTCAACTCGGTACAGATTGCTAACCTTTATATCTGAAATGACAAACAAGCAGGAAAGAAATTTTGGAGAGAGACTAAGTTGCTTTTCACTTATAAGACCTTGAATGTTTTTGGATCAAGATGATAAAGAGATGAAGATCCTCAATAGGGATATCTTCCACCACACCATCATCCTCAACAAATTTGGTGTCTTCTCCTCTACCACCACCACAGTCATCAACAAATTCAGATCGTCTTCATCTTCACTAACACCTTCATCGTCATCATCATATTCAAATCAATCTTCATCTTCACTAACACCTTCGTCGTCATCATCAGATTCAAATCAATCTTCATGTTCACCAACTCCGTCGTCGTCACCTTCAAACAAATCAATAAAAACCCCTGATTTTGAACAAATCAAAGAGAAGAATAAGAAATTGATGATGAATTTTTGTTTGATGTTGCTAGCTCGTGATATTCAAAAATCTGAAAACCAACGAAGGTTGTGGTAGTGGTGGCGGCAGCGACGAAAACTTCTTTCTCTCGTTTTAGATCTGAAAATTGTAGCAGTGATGTTCCAATAAATATATACGTGAGGGTAGTTCTGGTATTACATAGCTAAAATAAGTTAGTGGGTTTTAATTTTAGTAGAATCTAGTGAATAGTCCACTATTCACTATCTAGTTTAGCCGCTAGTCCTATTCAAAAACCCGTTTAGTGTTTAGTCCAAATAAAAAAGAAAACCGGCGGTTTATGTGTGTGAAGGTTAAAACAATTTTTCTAAATCCCCGAATTACCCTCTTCTTCTTCATATTCACGAGAGAGACAAAGAAAGAGAGTAAAACCGAGTGAAAGAAGAAGGAAGAAACCTAATAATGGTAGAGAAAGATAGCAAAGAAGAAGAACAATTTAGATTTTGCCATGAGATCTCGTTTCTACACTCCATTAATGGCGGTTAGATGATGCGATTTTCAGATCTAGGTTTTTTGCGATGATATAATGAGAGAAACGAGTAATGGTGAAAGATTCGATATGAAGTGAAGGAGAACAAGAAGATTCGAGATGGATTCAGGAAGAAGAACATTGAAAAAGAGAATTCGAGAATAGATTTATGAAGAAGAAGATCAGTACATATAATATGTACTGAGCTCAGTACATAACATTATGTATTGCACCCACATAATATGTACTGAGCTCAGTACATATGTTATGTACTGTTAGAAATTTGACTGTCAATAAACACATACCCACACAGGATTTTAAGCAGTACATAATATGTACTGTTAGTACATATGTTAAGCAGTACATAATATGTACTGTTAGAAATCCGACTTGGGATATTCTTAAGCAGTACATATTACGTACTGCCAACAAACACATCTCGTACAGGTTTTTTAAGCAGTACATAATATGTACTGCTAGAAATCCGACTTGGGATATTCTTAAGCAGTACATATTACGTACTGCCAACAAACACATCTCGTACAGGTTTTTTAAGCAGTACATAATATGTACTGTTAGAAATCCGACTTGGGATATTCTTAAGCAGTACATATTACGTACTGCCAACAAACACATCTCGTATAGGTTTTTTAAGCAGTACATATTACGTACTGCCAATAAACACATCTCACACAGGTTTTTAAAGAAGTACATATTATGTACTGCCAACATGAGATGTGAAGTTTTCTAAGGCAGTACATATTACGTACTGCAAATAAAACATAAATTAACACAAAAAAAAAAGTTACCTGGTTGCTTCTTAGTTGTTTTTGCTAGCATTTCCCCTAACAGCTGATCAGAATCTGAATCACTCATCTTATCATCTTCTTCTTCTTCTCTCGAATCATCAGATCCACTGTCATTTTTTTTTTTGCTTTTCCCACCTCGGTTAATAATCGCTAGTATTGAAAGAATGCTTCTTTTCAAGGCCTTGGCCCGGATCTCGAGCCAAGAGAGCAGAAGCTAAAGAAAAAATCCGATCTTGTTCATACCAAAATAACGAATGAAGATAAAGTGTTGGTTAAGAGTTAAGGTTTTAGATCTCAAGAGAGAAGAGAAGTGGAACAAGGAGATTATAAAGAAGCAGAGAAAAGAGGGGGGAGTGAGAGAAAACAGGAATGGGGAAAGAGAGAGTTTTTGGTGTTTAGAAATAGAGAGTTTTTCGAGTTTGGATAAAGAGGGGTTATTTGGATAAGGAGGGGTTATTTGGATTTGATAGGCCTATTTGAGAAGTTAGGGGTATTCGGGTAATTTAGCTAGGTTTTGGACTAGAGGATAATTACATTTGAACCAGGACTATAACCTAATCTGGTTCCGGTTTTTAGGACAAAAAATTAAATTTCTCTTAATTTTAACCCTCGTAAGGTTAATTGTGAAGGCCCGATAAAAATCAGGGGCTTTTATTCAATTTCCTCGATAGGACCGGCCTTGCCAAAGAAAAAGACCAAATGGTATCCCCCTTGAATTAATTTTAGACCATCCAAAAAAGAGATCCTTTTCAGAAATACGTGTGCTGGACCCATGAGTAACATACTGGGCCTAAAAATCAAGTCCATGGACTTGCCATTAAAGAGATCCATAATCTGAGTGCCAAATTCACTAGTATTTATTAGCAGGAAGGCGTGAAGGCATTCGGTAATAGAGTAAGGTTTGCTAAAGTGTGTGAAGAGTTTGTGTGCTTG
>JAJJMA010084649.1:0-17705 GCA_023529015.1 Papaver nudicaule
CCCCCCCCATTAGCAATGTTGCAGAATTTCTCATGTGTTTAACCAATATGGCACGGGACCTATAATAAATTAATTGCAGTGTCTCAAAAGTCAGTACCTAGCTTAAATCGCGATAAATTATCTGCCATGCAATCCAATATTTTGATTATTATATTGTTAGATAAAAAAAATGCTAGTTGGTCTGCTAGATAGAGGTGCAAAATGTGCAGGCACAGCACGGCACGTGGCACACGAAGGTGTGTTTTTACGTGCCATGTGCCGTGCTGTGTTGTGCCTACAATCTTGACGTGATGTGTTGTGATGTGCTTTTCTAGTCAAAAGCAGAGCACGACATGGCACACAAACATGACACACGAATAAGCGTGTTGTGTCGTGTCGTGATGTGCTGACCAAAGTAGTTTAAATCGGTAAAATCGGTGACTCGGTCGAACCCCTTGGAGCGATTCGCCAAAACCTCGGATGAGGAAATCGGAAAAAATCGGTTTGAAAAATCGGATTGCAATTTAAAATTTATATAACCTATAGCTCATATACTTGATCATATAACACTAATAATAGAAAACAATACTATTAAATCAAATTAATAACATAGACACAATTAAAACTAAATAAGCCAACTCAACGTAAAGAAGTTAGTTCAAAATACAAGTTCCAAGCTCAAACAAAATAAAACAACATAACTTAAACATGTAATCACTCCAAATTAAACTCAAGAAGAAAGGAGAAACATGTAATCACTCCGTTTCGGCACATAATTTTTATAATTCTCTAGAGCCGAAACCGTTTCGGCTCCTACTGTTTGATACTTTAGTGAGCCGAAACTGTCTATGTTTATTGTTTTAATCTTCGAACTTCATTTAGGGGTTTATGTTATTTGGTTTTGTATGTGTAGCCATTTATTTTTGATCATTTTCAAAGATTGGTTCCAAAGCAGGAGGACCCTAACAAAAGCAACGAAAACCTATTGTGGGCGGAAGGTATGCCTACTGCGACTAAATGGGTTTTCGACAAACCGAAGGAAAGGGGCAAGAAACAAAAATTGCTGGAAATGAGGATGCAAATCGACAATTTTGACTTTGAACATGTTAAGTTCAACCCGTATGGAATTATCCCGGCACCGCCATCAATTTCAACCTTATATGGACCAATTCGGTTTCCAGGAGGATGTGTTGTGTACGACCCAAGATGGATTCTACGTCAAATGGGACTAATACAAACTGTCCCGAAGGAGGGAGATTATAAGTTTAGGTTGCTGCCGATTACAGGTAAAACTACCGGAACCCTTAGCAGTTTTAGTAAATGGCAGCCCAAATATGATCCTGAACCGGACTACGAACTCTGGAAAAATCATGATGAGCACCGAATTAAAATTTTGGATATCGCGGATGTTGAGGGTTATGAAGAAGATGTTGTTATGAGAATTTTTATGAATGAGGATGAGCAAGGGGTGATATGCGGATTGGTATGCTCAACAATCTCATCCTTTGGTCGTTAACTGGGATCAACAACAAATTTGGGATGCAGAGGAAGCTGAGAGGAATGCGGAAGCTGAGAGGATTGCGGAAGCTGAGAGGCAGGCTCCCATGGTTAATGAGAAGGTTCCCTCGACTGCGGCAGAATGGAAGGTGGTCATCAAGTACATGGTAATTTTTTTCCATTGATTTTGTATGTTTTTTTTTTAAATGTCGAACTATAGTAACTAATACCGTTAATGATTTTAATGGTATTAGTACGCTAAGGGAACCGCTTTATTGAAGAAATTTGGGGAAAAAATCAGTTGAAAGAAAGGAGGAGCAACGAAGGAAGAGAAACTGAAGTTCAAAGTTGATTTTGAGAAGATCATTGGAAAATGTGAAGTATCAACTTGGGAAGTGGCCCCAAAAAGGACCAAGAGGAGTCGGCAACAAGATGAAGGTCCAAGTGGAGGCACAGAGAAGGTTCTGATGATGGACGGCAAGGCGGTCGTGGTGGTGGTGGTCGAGGAGGAAACAAGAGAGATCGTTGAGTTAGTCTTTTAAAACAATTATGGTTTATGGTTGAGAGTACATGTGAAGGTTTATGTTTTTAAGTACATTTTAAGGTTTTTAAGTGTTCTTAAGTACCTTTGAATCGGTTATGTTAGTTCTTATGCTAAGTACAATGGTTAAATTTAGAGTTTCGTAATGCTTTGCTACAATTAAAAAGTTTAGAGTTCATATATATGTGAATGTTGAGTGTTCTTTGCATATAAGCTCCTAGAAAAGTGAAAACAAGTTCATTGTTGGCTCACAGAAGAAGTTTCGGCTCAACAATATAAATTACAAACGTGAACGGTTTCGGCTAATTCGATATTATCAAGTTATGCGTCGAAACTTCTTGTCTCACTGACCATATGAGGAGAAGCCCAATGTTATGGATACTACTTGGCAAATGTATGCTGGGAATGACTTTTTTCGTCGTTTCAAACCAAATGAGGGGATTGTGCTTTTCCTGGACAAATTCTTCCTCGTAGCAGGGAAGGATCAAACAACTGCAATTGCCCTTCCTCCGGATGGTGAGCTCTCTAGGCAACTTATTGACGAACATTGGATGAACAAGCTTCACTTGCTGCCTGTCTTGGGACCCTTGTCTCGTGATGGTGAATATGTAGCTCCAATGACTGGTGACCTATGGGCCACAAATCACCCTGGAGTTCGTGTCCACCCAGAATGGCTTTGGAGGTTCAACGACCCAACTTGGGGAGTAGGTGCAGGTTGCTACTCACAGGGATTTGACAAGGCAATGGAAGGATTTGCCATTTACGGGAAAAACATCTTTGTTGCAGGAAGCGACAAGGGTGGATATGAAGCTGTGTTTCTTCCCAATGATCCTTCACATCGGTACAGAGTTATGCAGGCTCATTGGTGGAAGATGCTACCAACTATGCCAATCTTAGGAGAGATGTCTCGTCCTCTTGCTCGTTCCCCGGGGTACACCAAACGCTTAGGTCTTAACCGTATGCGTGGAGAACCTTAAAATTAATTAAGCAACCAATACTGAAAACTTGACCTTTAACCAATTTTCAAGATTTAATGCCTGTCCATCATGTTTGGTTTAAGGTGATGTGTTTTTTGTTCGGCATTTATTTCTTTTTAAGACTATGTTGTTCATGTTAAGTACTTTGGATGTTGGAATTTATTTAAGTGGGTTATGCGACAATGAATTTTATGTTTTTAAGTACATTTGGTGTTTTGAATATGAGTAGAAGACTGAAAAGAACCTCATTATTGGCTCCACAGAACAGGCTTCGGCTCTACACAAATAGTACAAACCTGAGCTGAAACTGTTTCGGCCCACACGATAAATACAACGTTTGGGCTGAAACTTCAGGTCTCACTGACCATTTGTTGGACAAGTTTCGGCTGACTCGAAATTTCCAAACTCTGAGCCAAAACAAGTTGGTGGTCGACCACTAGCCAACAAGGGCTAACTAGTTTCAGCTTGGTTATAAGATTATTCGAGTGAGCCGAGATGTTTTTGAGTGGTCAGTTTCAGCTTATAAATGTTGGTGTTTCTCTGGGCCGAAACTGCTTCTGGTTTCGAAAAACGAAGGAAAAATGGTGTTTTTTGGTTCTATTGGTTGGATTCAACCTACACAAACAACATTAATCATGATGTGGAAGGTATACCAGATGGAAAAACACCCAACAACCTAATATTGTCGATTTTGGTCTTGAAATCGCCCAAACCCCAGTTTTTCTCTTCTACTCAATACCACCATAACCCAAAACTCAAAACTAAAAACCATATTTTTTAGTTAAGATTTAGTTTAACCTAATTATTTCTACCAAGGACGGAGCTATATAGCAATTGGGTGGGTGCATGGCACCACCTAAATTTCAATAATTTTGTTAAGTAGTTAGTAGTTAGTATTAGTGGATGTTAGGAGAGCTAGAGAAATATCAGTTTAACGCCAAACCTAGGTGACATAAAAGTGTAACAGAATAAAAAATAGGGTTTTAAAATGATTTTTGGAAAACATGAGAGAATAACACAAAATGAGTACTCAACTATTCGATCATGATCCAAATGATCAAGATGCAGTTTAAAGGGCTTACCAACTAAAAAGTCCTTGCTAATCTAAATGTCATGTGTATTGATGTGTTTTCCAAAAAGATAATTTCTGGAAAATAGCGAGGCTAACAATGAAAAATATTTTGATGTTTATGGGAGTTGGTTAAAGTACAACAAGACTAAAAATGCATTATATATTGCAAATTATTATGACCGACGAACAAAAAATAAGACTAATTGGGAAAATTTAATTATTTTTTATAATGCACCACCCAAACAAAAATCCTGGCTCCGTCACTGATTTCTACTAATTACTATTATTAGTGTTAATCATAAAATTAAGCCCTAATCAGTCAAAGGGTAGATTAGCATTTAAAAAAATAGTTTTTACTAAGGGATAGCCAAAGTGGGTCTGGGTGACCCTATTTTGGACAAGTGTGGAGGTCTACGAATTTTATAATCTACTTAGATAAAATACCAAAAATGCCCCTAGGAAATCGGCGACTCGTTTTGATTGAAAATCGGCTAAAATCGGCCTAATAAATCGACCAAAATCGGAATCGGTGTTTTTTTGTGAATCATATCGGTCAACTAGCGATTCGCAATTAATCGCGATTTAATCGGCCGATTTTACCGATTTAAACTACTATGGTGCTGACACACTTAATTTACGTCCTCCTAAAAAAATAAATTTATATAGCTTATAATCTAATAAATTATCAAGTTATAAATTTTGAAAAAAATAATTAAAATTTTGTATTTAATATTTTATATTGCATAATATACAACTTTATTAACAAAAAAAAAACATGAATTGAAGTTACATTATAACAATTGTATCTTTATTTGTTTTTCTACCAAATGAACGTCAAATAGAAACATTTACAACATTACATTTTTAAATATTTATTTATCACTTAATAAAATAAGATATTTTGTATTGTCAAATAAATTAATCATAATAACAAAAATATAATGGTAATAACTAGGTAGATTTCATTTTTGTGTGAAATACACATGTAATGTAGTGCACTATGCCGTGTTTTACACGTGATGTGTTGTGTCGCGTGCTGTCCTGTGCTTTATCGCGTGCTGTGTTGTGCCACGTGCTTGTTTGTGTCGCCTGTTGTGTTGTGTCGTGTTGCCAATTAGTCAAGCACGACACAACACACTAAGGTAGCGTGTTGCGCCTGTGTTGTGCTTTGTCGCGTGTCGTGTTGTGTTGTGCCCAAATTTTAACGTGATGTGTTGTGCCATTAATGTGCAGACATGACAGAATTTACACCTCTACTGCTAGATAAAAAATGGCCGAGTTGCAAAAAAATAATTTCTTTCTCACCGAGCCAATGTTGGGTCTACTGTTACATTTAAGAGTAGGAGTCTTTCCTGATAACTCAAAGGTTGATATTTTTTCACATTTGAAAATTTCTTAACAGAACAAAAGCGATAGTATCTGAAGAGTGCCATGGAATACAATGTCTATCAAGTAGAAAATACTCATTCTCGATCAGTCTAGACTATAGCTAAGAAATCAGTCAAGTGCATATGAAATAAAATTCTCATTCGATCAGTCTAGAACAAAGCTAAGAAATCTACTAGTAACATGCATGTGCAATTCTTTTTTGTAACATATGTTTGTTAAGCATGAATTTGTTTGCATCAACGAAACACTATATAGCTATTATTCCACGGAATAAAATACCGCCACCGTTGTTCTGATTCTCCGGAGCAAGATTCAAAGATAAAAGAAAGACGAAGAAAGTTTATGTGTGGATTACGTGATCGATCATCGACATTCCATTAGGTAACAAGTGACCTTTAATAATTAGGTACAACTAGATTTGGGCCCGTGCTACGCACCGGGCTTTTATGAAGCATTTCACTGTTAATTGCAAGTGAAACATTCTCTGCTTATCACCATCTTTCAATTCTAAAAAAAATTATTCATAATTTTTCTTTCTAGCATAACTTAATGCTGGCAAACCTACATTAAGTTACAAAAACAAAATCTGAAGTTAGGTACGTATAATCTGATGATATTTTTTTATTTTTTTGAAAGATGGGATATAAACACTATTATGATGACTATGATCTCTGTTACTTGATATTGGGAGAAGTGTAAGAGATGTTTATCATAGAGATCAAATTTGCTACAAAGATTCTTAGTGAATATGCTTACCAACTGAAATTGGGTCATAAAGTGAATGGTGTCTTAGCATTTAGCAATGTACAGGGGTATTGGTATGCACATTTAGTCATCCAGTGCACCTGTCACCTACTCAGATTTAATGAGAGAACTACGGTGGAGCTTTATTTGTATCCTGTAAGGTACAGTCTATTCCAATCTTCATAAATTTCTTCAATTCACCATCTTAGTGAAGAAAATGCACCTGACACTGACAATTATGAGAATATAAAGGAAATTAGCATACTAACTCCATCGCCTCTGCCTAGAGGCAACCATGCTAAATCCTCATATGTTAGCAAGTATTTGCATATGTAATTATTCAGTTCGCAGAACTAAAACTTAGATGTTTAATAAATCTCATTGCCAAGTAACGCAGGATCACCCATACCTCCTGTTGTGGTATCACAACCTCATACATCTGCAGATTCTGCACCCATGTCCCAACCTTTCATGGTTTCTTATGGTCAATGACACCTAGTCTTCTGGTAGTTGTGCCATCACTTGATTCAGCACCATTGCCTCAAGTCATTCAAGGATTTACACCATCCATAACTCCTAGTAGTCCAATCGTTACACCATCTGCTGAGTCAGAACCAGCACTGGAACCCTTGCAGGGGTTAGTCCCATCAGTGCCACCTATTCCAAACAGTTGTTTTGAGAGATAACAATGCACCGATTATGCAATTCGTTCCAGGAATTGTACCATCCACAACTGACAACACCTAGTGGTCCAGTTGTTGTGCCACCTGAGGGAAGCAAAGACAGCACTTCACCATGAGAATACAAAGATTAACGACCACGTTAGACTTAACAACACTAAAACAAAAACACAATACATACATCCAGCGAGAGACAATTTTACTACATCCCGCTCGAATATACATGTTAAATTTTTCAGCATCATATTGGACAGTAACATTTCATCTTTTGCACAACAAAAATTAAAGGATATTTGAAGAGGAGGGTAATGTCATGTACCTGACATTGCTGGAGTCAAGTACAGCAGTCAAGGCATGTTCTCCTTAAGGGATGTCCTTCTTGGTGCCGCTAGTATATTAGTCAGGTGCTGTTACTGTTCAGTTTTGTTTCTGCTTTCATTGCTGTCCACTATATCTGTTAGATGTCTGCCCTGACCTCTGCCACCTGTCGGCTCGAGTCTGGGTATTGAGTTAGTTTTCTGTTTCAGCTATTTAGTTGTTGTGAGCTGGGACTTGTTAGTTTTCTGTTTTCTTTACTTCACAGCTTGGAAACAGGCTTGAATCCTTGTGATTTGGGAGTTACTTAGGCTCAGATCTTCGGATTTGGGAGTTACTTATCCTCTGTATGAAAAGTGTTGTGTGAAGAACACAACACTCCGGTTCCAACGATGGTCTTTGTCTGCACAATGATTAGCACGTGAGTTGCAGGTCTAGATTTGTTTAATACAAAATTCAATCTTTCGCAATTCAGTACCTACCGCCATAGTTGGTTGTCCAGGTACTGAGGTACAGTCACAAATCGAAATCCTTATACGCCAGCGATGGTCGTTGCCTGCAATACGATCAACACGTGAGCCACAGGTACCAATAGTTTGAGCCCGAAATTCAGACAATCGCAAATAAATACATACGACGACGTTTGTTGTCCGGGTACAGGTAAACAACCCAATCCTCCCATGCCAGCTATGGATCTAACCTGCAGTTCCTGCAGTATGATTAACACGTGAGCTTTATGCATTGATTTTTTTTGCAGTGCCTGAAGCATGATTACCATTAAAAAAATTCAATTAAATGTTCCAGTATGATTAACTCAAAGCCTGTTTTTCCACCTCTCGACGCTCGCGTTGCTTTCAACGTTCTTCCCACCTCTCAATGGCAGTGACAGGCTTTCCCTGCAGTATGTTTTTCACGTTACTTGTACGAATTGATCGTGTTAAATTAAAAATTCAGAGAATAAAAATAGCAAACCAACCCGCGAGTTTTTTTTTCCTGGCACAGTGGCAGACTGGAACTCAGCAGCGTCAGCTTGGGATATCTCAGTATTGAATGCTCCTTGGTGTCCTTGTCCCTCTCGCCGTTGTTTTTCGTCACCCCCCTTAGTGACAGATACGGATGTTTCCTGCATTATGACGAAGTCGTGAACTCTATGAACATATTGGTTGCATCTAAAATTAATACTGACACAATTTAGATAAAACCTACTGCGTAGATTGGTTGTCCTGTTATAGGCAAATTGTGAAATACCCCCGCGCCAGCTATGGATGTAGCATGCAGTGCCTGCAATATGGTGAACACATGAGTTCCGTGATACAATTTTGTTAACCAAAATATTCACCGTAATAACAAACTGAAACGTACCTTCAAAGTTGGTTGCCCTGTTACGGACACATATTGAAATATTCACCGTAAACCTCTCGCGGCAGCTACTGAACTTCCAGCACCGCCTGCTCCTAGAGACCCTTGTTCAGCTCGAGGCCGTTTCTCTGCCAACGTTTTCATCGAAGCAACGAATATGGCCTGCATTACCAGCAAGGAACAAATAAGTGTCATCATCACTCTTTTAGAACAGATGGCATCCAATTAGCGATTTTTAAGTTTTCAAAAGTTAAGAATTCTCCAAAAACTATTTAGAAGATGGCCAATTTTTTATTATTATTATTTTTTATTTTTTTTTTGTGGTCTGCATATATGGAAAAATCCAAAGGCAGCATGGCATCCCATCAAATATCCTAAGTTCCTGTATGCAAATTCTGTAGTGAGCCACTACTGTTTCCGTCACCCAACACAGAAATCAGGTGAAATAAACTAAAAAATGCTTACATTATCCAAAATCAGGATAATACCTACATCTGAACACAAAAAATAGATCCTGTTTAAGGTTCCTTCTCTCAATAATGTTCATTGCATCTACAAATACGTCACAATCAGTACACGGCAGATTCTAAAACCACGGCCCGATCAATTACGTTGATAGAGTCTATATTTCAAATTGTTACACTGTGTCGATCCATCTATTCCCTATTAGCACCAATTAATATTATTCTAGAAGAAATCACACATAACAGTGGCCTAGCATTGACTACAGAGAATCCACATATTATCATCCTTATACATACCTAATTGCTCCACCTTAAAACATCCAACATAAGAAAAAGCATAAGACATAAAGTGTGATTTGACCTTTGCTACTGAAACATCATCATAAAGGATGGAGCGGAACATATTTCTCCTTGTGCAGATGGCGATAAACAAACCTCTACCAAACATTAACACCTAACTTAACATGGCCTTGAATATATATTTATGTATATGCTGTACAAAACTATGATCACAACGAAGAGGTTTGTTAATTGTTCACTGATACATACATAGTCTGCAAGAAATACAAAAACATTCTACAAATTTGACTTCTAAACCCATGAACCCATAACCTATTTCCATTCTCTTTCACTGTCACCTAATTTATCTGAATGCTTCCACTGGACAAATGTATAAGAGGAATAAAAAAACTATCGAAAACATACGTTTAAAGTTGGTTGTCCTGGTACGGACACATATTGCAATCCTCCCACAGCAGTTATCGGACTTCCAGAACTGTTCAATACCCGGCGTCCTTGTCCATCTCGTCGCCGTTTATCTGCCAACGTATTAGCTGCAGAAACGGAAACCGACTGCAATACAAATAAGCTGTGAATTCCACTGATATATTAATTTGTTTGATAATTCGGACCATTGTAACACAGGACAGGCAATCACCATTCCAGATATTACATTCCCACACGAAAAAAGTTAATAAAAAGCAAACAACTCAGAATCTGTATTAAAGACGCTTCAAATCTCACCTGGTTCACTACACCTGGTTCACTACTCCCACCAGCAGGCTGTTGCTTTTGCAGTTGCTCTTGTTGCTCATCTCGCTTTCTTTTCTCTGCCATCCTTTTTGTCGCAGCCAAGGACATTACCTGCAGTATAATCAAAACATAAGTTGTATATATTTACTGTTCAAACCTATAATTTTACCATAGACATAACAAAACCTACGTTCAAAGTTGGTTTTCCCTCCATTGCATATATTTCTAAAGCCGTTGACGTCTCTGACGTTATTTAACTGTAGCCCTCCTTTCTTCCTGAAGTTTGTTTATCAAGATTTTGCAATTGCACGTCTTGATATTTTTATTAATTGTGTCGCGTCTTTGGTGCAAGTCTTTTGTCACTGCTCTGCCTCTTACATATAGGAATCAACGGCATAGAAGCCTATTCTAGGTAGTTTCCGTACTCTGAAACTCTTTCCAAATCCAATTCAAACTTGTCTCTCTCACAGACAAACTCAAATTCAATTCAAAACCAACTTTAATTTCCGTGTTTCTCTCGGTTTCCAAATCACATCCTAACCACTGCCAACCACCTCCCAGACCATGGCTAACCATCAGCAAACATTGCCTGAGCTACCATTATCGACCCTTGGCAGCAGCTTCCCATTCTCCTTTCGACACAAACACAATTAGCCACAACTGTTTGGCCCATGATGCTTGCAATCAGTAAGAGCTTGCACCAAATCAGCATAAGAGCTCAGGGAATTACAATTTCTCTGATGGGTTCCGCCCATGATGTATGAGCTCAGAAGCATCATTGTGATACCTAAATAGACCATAACAAAGAAAAAGAATATAAATATAGAGTATTAGTTAGCGATATTTAAACAAACTCCAATATACAACAGTAATAGTATTAACATTTTTTCACTACAAAACCCAATCGGAAGAGCAGGTCACTCCATAGTGTGGAAATGACAATGGTTCTGAACTGTTAATAATTAAAATGCAAGAAAGTTACCACTTCAACCAGCAACTTCCCTTGAAAAAATCAGCTTCTATCGGCTGTCAATAATCCAATCTTGACTAATACCCCTTTCATGTTTCACCGAATAATTACGATTCCCATTAAAAATTTCAAGCTTTATCCACCGGAATGGGCATCAGAATCTCACCATGCTTGGCTCAGTTCTGCAGTTTCTTTCTAGCAATTCCTCAAACACGTTGTGTGCGTGATTCCTTTCCAGATAATGAATGAAATTTGATTCTCTGAATACACATCTCCTTCCCTTCAATTAGACTAATACACACACAGGCAAACAAATTCCAGCCGTCTCCTTCCCGACAACGGTATATCGGCAACACCACCTTTCTCTCGGAATTGGTACACAGCATCCATACCATCCTAAACCGTTAACAACCGAAGCCATTATCCAGTGATGTTTTGGCTTCGAATTCCTCTGTCCTCTTCTAACAACTACCTAAATCATCGAAATCGAAAACTTACCTCCTTTCTGAATTGAACGGCAAAATCACGACGCAGTGAACCACTTCTTCTACTTCTTCTACTTCTCTGTATCTTAGGACAACCATTAATTTTCACGGCAAAAAAAAAAAACCTAATTAACACCAAACTGATTGCGCCGTAGTTGGAGATGCAACTAACCGGGATCCGATGATGATGACGAAGAAGAGTAAGGTAAATGTCTGAGAATAATAAATCCTATATTGCACACGTTGAGATAATTGAGTCTTGGTCTGTACGGGATTGAAGAGAGGGGGAAAGGATCTCAGCGTATGAGGAGATGGCAAAGAGAAGGAGAAGAATTTTTGTATATAACCCAACATAAATCTAATTTTGGACTAAAAGACCGAAATAGGCCCCTAATGGCGTTGGAAAAGACCAAACAGAAATCAGTCTTAAAGTAGGTAATCTTTCATTTTAACGGAGTTAACTTATGACCCACTTGTCAAATATTAATTGGTCCAAAATTTAGTTAGTAAAAGTGGGTATGCATCACCATAGTGGGTGATATTACATAGAAGTGTAAACGTAGTGTAATTAAAAATTAACCAATAGAAAATTGCCAAGTGTCCCTCCCAGAATGGCTCTCTCCCAAACTCTCTTTCTCGGCCAATAGAAAGTTGTGGTATTATCACCGCGCGACGTGGGGGCTTTTACAACTTAGAGCTTTTAGTGTATGATGTGCTGCTTAACCTATTTGAATTTTTTTTTTTGATCGGTCAATAGAAAATTCATTGAAATAAAGGTACTTAAGAGGGGTACCTCAACCCAACAAATACAACCGATACAAAAAAAGGGAAACCGAAAAAGGGGTTCGGCCACCTAAAAAGAGGAAACAAAATATAGTCCAAAAACATAGAAGCCAAAACAAACATCACGACCCAACTAGAAAACAAACCAAATCAATGAGAAACATAGAAATTAGTATCCCATAGTGCTATCACCATGTTGGCCGTTAATCCGAGCATTTTAGTGTTAGCTTCCGCCCAAAAGAATGCTTGAATCTTTATATCTCTAATCATACTTGTCAAGTTCCTTGTTTTGTTATCGAAGATCCTTGCATTCCTTTCTTTCCAAATGCACCACCAAATTGCAACCGGCAAATTGTTCCAAATACGGTTGAGACGCTCATCACCCCAATCATGTCTCCAAGTTTTTATAGTTGAGGCAATATTAATATCGTAATTCCAATGGAAATAAAAAAAAAAACGAAAAAAACACGAAAAAAGGCAACCTATTTGAATTTTTTACTCAGTTTCTTTGGTAAAACACGAAAAAAAGAACGAAGCAAACAACTACTCCCTCCGTCCCACATTACTTGAGCTAGTAAGTTTAAAATCTTGTCCCACATTACTTGAGCTATCCCAACTATAATAGTGATATTTCTAATAATACCCTTCATTATCATTAAATCTTGATCCATTAAATATGTATAATCTCATAATCATGTTTATACTCGTTACGTAGATGTTTTAAAATGCTTTTCAACGATATAAAATTTACAATTATATGTGCCATAATTAGAGAGATATGTCATTTTTAAATTTTACTATATTGAATATATAAGGGTATAATTGGAAAAAATAGTAAATATTTAATCTCCCTCCTCCTTGCCTTAAGAATTGTGCAATCTCTAGATAGCTCAAGTAATATGGGACGGAGGGAGTAGTAATTTGTTAGCACAGCAGCATTCTGATCAAGAAAAAGTAAAAGAGAAAAAGCAGAATTCTGATCCATCACAGCTAGAGCTAGAGTTATACTGCGAAATTTCGATCACTTGCTATAATGAGGAAAGGAAAAATAACTATCTTTGAGGGGAAGATTGGTGATATTACTGTTACAATTCATCCGTCTACGGCACATCAATACAAACTTCGCCACCCAAACATCGTTGGCAATAAATATATATGAACTTCATTTTTCTTTTAGTTTTCTCCGATTTCTCAAGGTTGTGAATGAAATAATGCATATAGACTAGCTGCCCCACTAGATACCAAGATTGTTTTTTAAGAATTTTTTAACTAAACTAGGATCTGTTTTTTCTAAGATTGTGGATTCAATATTTATTGAGCTTCGGTGCTTCTGTGATAAAGTGACAAGATCATGGTTTTTGATACTCACAACATGCATTGGAAATTTGTCAATGCCTTAATTTATTGTGACAACTTAGAAAATTTTAAATCAAATAGCATTTGAACTTTTGTGTGACCCAAACACGATATACGTGGTGCTGCGATGTGCCCCGTGATCTATCTGTGACCAAAAATTGTCCAAATTTTGACAGTCAAGTCATACGAAGGCTCAATCAACTAAGTCTATAACATCTATACGCATTATGATGTTGTTGGATAAAAAATGGTTAATTGGTTGTTGTTTTGCTAAATAAAATTAATCGAGCAGCATAGGAGCGAAAACATAGTGTCTTTCTCACCAGGCCAATGTTGGGCCAACTGTTATCTATGTAGCTTGGTATTAAGTAACCAAAACTTCTTTTCAAGGCCCAAAAGAGTTGCATCTTCTCTATGTTGAAACGTGTCTCGGTAGATCTAGAAACATTGGAGGTGAAGGATTAGAATCAGCACTATTGCACTAATACAGTTCACAATCCCACCACCATCAAAACCCGTGAGCAAACCGGTAGATTTTTATTTGCTTCAACTAAAAATATGACAATGGGTGAAGTAGCTTCAACAAGTAAGAAACAACAAGTGTAACAAAATGTAGACACACATTAGTTAAGGAAATTCGTTTTTCCAGCCTTGTTTCTCTCTTCTTCAACCCAATTACAGTTCATCAAAAAAATCATCGCAAATATACCCAAAATTGTATACGTTATATCCACCGGAAGCCCTAATTGGTTTCGTAATTAATCCTAATTCGATATCCTAATTAATCTCTCTGACACATATACACTAAGAGCTTCTCCAATGGTTGTTGTGTGTGGTTCCTACGTGGCAACAAAATCCAGACATCATATATCATCTTTTGCCTTAATTTTCCTAAAAATTAGGGAGAATTTTTTTTATCTCCAACCCTCCTGTGTTTAAACCCTCTACTTCGCTTAAGTGTAATTTTATTTTTAATTTTATTTTTAGATTCATATATATTTTATTTAGATTTTATCTTATATTTTTATTTTTGGAATTAAAAATCATCTTTAATAAATAAAATATACTTTTATTTATGAAAAAACTGACGTGGATGGGAAGACATCCTCAATCTCAACCTCTAGATGTAGAGGTTGAGATAGAGGATGTCCTCCCAAAATCACAGAATATTTGTTATAAAAGTGAGGGTTGGAGTTTGATTTTAAGAAAAATGGAAGTGGATCCTATGAGGATTTAGACTTTTTTCACCACAAACATTCCATTGGAGAAGCTCTAATCATCATCTTCACCGCCACCCTCTTAACCTTATCAGCCTCCTAACTACAGATAATCTTAATTAATCAAGAAATAAGAAGAAGATGAAGGTATGTCCAAACTCGAGTCCAAGATGTATTCTTTCTCTTAATCAGAGAAACCCCCAATCAATGTCTCCCTCCCCTGTTTCACAACCACCACCAAAAAAAAAAACTTTTGTATCTCAAGCACAACAAAACCTGAGAATATCACCATTATTTATATTGTCACAAATATCATCATTCAATCCACCGACTGAGAATGAGAATATTGAAGTTCAACTGACATGGAGTATAGAAACAACAAGAAATTATCGACGTCTGCGAGAGAGGGTCGACCTTATTATTGTGACTTACGCTGCAAAGAGTCGACCATGGACAATTGACTACGAAGTCGACCAGAAATATTCTACTTTGTGAGGGTGAGTTGACCACAAATGACTGACTCATTATGTAAGCAGTCGACCAGAAATCTTCGACTTAGGTCGTGACCATAAAACTCAAATATTTCATCATCTTCATCATCGGTTGTTCATGGTGTTCTTCCACAGAAGGAAAAAAAAAAACTCAAAAGAATCTTCATCGTTTGTTCAAGGTGTTCAACTGGGGATGACGAAGGCGGGGAGTTCTGAAGTACAAAACTAATTAGAAGAGGGGAAGAGGAGGAGAGGTGGTGGTGGTGGTGGCTGTAAATAGTGAGAAGATGAAGATGAATAGTGAGAAACTAATAGGAAGAGTTATTAAGCCTAAACCTAATGTAAAACTTACGGTTTCAAGTCAAGAAAAAAAACCTACCAAACTTATGGATCATGAAACGTTATCTAAAAAAGGTCAAATTGTTGAACGAGAGAGAAAGTAGGCAGGAAAAAGAAATCCCTTAGTCAAAAGTAACGATTTATGTAAATTTCGTCAAAAGATTGTTTACCAAAAAATGTAATGCCGAAAAACACCATCCATGTGATCTAAATTCGATGGGTGTGAATCAGGAATTCTAGGGGGTGACTTCGCATGTATTCATAGCAATTATGAGTGCCAAAAGTGTCCTGAAATAAACAATTATCTACCCATTTGAACTTTTTCATTTGGTTTTCTCCGATTTCTTAAAGTTATGAATGGAAATAGAGATTTTAGAGAATATATATTAAGTAGTTTATATGTTTGTTTTTGATAGTTGCATTAGTAAACAATAGATGAGCGGCATCGCTCAAAATTTATAGATGCGTATCACGTATATTTACATCGTTTTTGTTCATTTGGGCATCTAATTCGAATGAAAGGTAAAATACTGTTTGTGCCTTATTTCACATCGTTTTTCCTTTTCTAGAATTGTGGTGCGGTCATGGTTCTTGATACCTACAATATGCATTCGAAATTCGAAAATGATAAGTGTACCGTGTGTAACATACACGGTTTTGCTCCGTGTGACACAATTGATATCGGCCCCCTGCAAATCTCCGTTGGTGGGGCCCACACACCATATCTAATATCACATCCAAACCGTTGGATCCTTCCAAGGTGTAAATCACGGTGCAAAGTATGGCTCCTCCACCACCACCTCCACCGACTCTCCATGTGGTCAATGTTGTCAATGTTGTTGTTGCAAAGTATGGCTCCGATATGTATAGAACCACCATCTACCAATTGTCGTTTTAACCGTTGAATCAAAAAACTAACCAACGGCTAGTTTTCAAAGATGTAGAAGGTGGTGTTATACATTTCGAAATGCGCTCATTTTTGGTATGAACATAGAGATCTATAAGAAGAACATGCTCCAAAAAAATTAGCTTCAAATTCATTGTCGTTTGGGAGTTATCAAAAAATTGCGACACAATGTCAAGATAGTGTTATTTTAACCATGTCATGGGATCCTTCCTCTAAATGAAAAATGTCAAAATATGTGGGAGACAAGAACTTGGACCTATGCATCAGAGGATGGGCTTGAATTACTCGTGGGCCCGTGGCATGACATGAAGCTGTTCATCATGTCATGTGACTTGAAAAGTTGGGAGATTTTGCTACAAATTTACAGAAACGAAAATATAGTAGCCTTGATTCTTCAATATTCGATAATCAACATTCTGAATTTTGGGTTGCCAGCTTCTTATTTTTCCCTGGTGAATAGCCTAGTCAAGAAAGGTGCAAGAAAGAAAACATTAAGCATCGGTGATGGGGCCAAGCCGACAATGTATCAAAGTGCTGCTGCAGGTACAAGTGCCCAGACTTTCTTGTTAGCATCAATATCTTTAAGAGAGTTCCAAAACTGCAGTAGGTTAGGTTAAGATGGTGAAAAATAGGATCACATATAGAAAAACAGAAGTGGGAAGAAGAATGAATTCTTGATACTGAATTTGACAATGTAATGCTTGTATTTTTGGTAGCTTCTTAATTAAACCACTGGGTGCAATATACGTAATGAGAAAGAAACACAAAGCCAATAACTGCAAATGTGTTTAGTATGTTTACCTTAGTTGAACATACTTGGGTAAATTTTCAGTAAACAAATTGACATTTTTGAAAATTAAACTAACCCACTGTTTTTCATCTTAAAGAAGAAAAAAATATAAATGCTGCACTAGGACTTGATGGCATTTGCTTAAACATGTCTTCAATCATCCTCGCAGTGTTTATATCATAGTTTCGACCAAGTTCTCCTCCATCTCCATCCTTCGTCGCCCAAGCTCTTAAAGAAATGAGGTTCTCAACATGATTAGTAACACGATAATTGGAACCACATGTAATACCAACTCTTACTTGAGTAAGTTCTCTCAAC
>JAJJMA010084664.1:0-10165 GCA_023529015.1 Papaver nudicaule
CTTAGTGAGGTTGACCGAGCCATGCTCTAACACACATTATTGGGTCTAACCCTGTCCAAGCTTGTAGATCTCTTCTATAACACTTCAAGTGTTGAGCTGGATCTCCTAGGCCGTCAAAGAATGACGTGAAAGTTGGCTTGATGAACCTTTTGGATACATAGCCGTAAGTAACCTGATCTACAAATGGCGTCCGCTTTGCCTCTGTGATGGCTGTCGCCAACTTGTCTTCCTTCGGCGTCTCAATTGCTTCTGCCAAATGCTTCTTCATTCGGCGTAGCTCTCTTTTTACCATGTCATTCATTCCTTCTAATTTTTCCGAATCAGCGTAACTCTCCTCTTGCCGTTTAATTCCTCCATTCTTGATACTTCCATCTCCCTTTTTTGTTGTAGATGCAGCGACTTCTGGCTTCTTAGACTTGCTCCTTTCTGTATGACGAGTTGTGTGAGTTGAACGACTTCTGCTACGACATTCCATGAACTGTTGATTTTGCTCAGCTAACTCTCGATGACTTTGAAGGATAAGCTCCATCTGAGTTTGCATCTGTAACTGCATCTGGGCTTAGTTAATAGTGCTCTGCTTAAGGAATTGCTCAACATATCCTCTGTAGTATTAGCGGTTCCTGTTTTTCCTTCTGAAACTGCTATCGGCGATGTTTTCGGCGTCCCAGCAATTACTGCTGCTGTGCTGCCACCACCAACACCTGTTGAAATTCTCCCATCTATCATATGACCATTGGCAACTGCTCTTGAAGCTAAACCATATGTATTAGGGCTACCATCTGCCGCTCTTGACAACCCTTCTACTGCATGAGAAGTACCACCAGCCACAACTGTCTCCTTAGTTCCGCCGGCATCCACACCTTTACCCTTTCTCTGAGTAATGACCTCTGTCTCGTCCTCTTCTTCCGGTATCCCATCAAGCTGAGTTATGTCTTCCACTATGACATTATCTTGGGCTGCTAATTGTTGTGCTTGTGCTACTGATTGTTGGGCTACTGATTGATGTTGCACCGCCGTTACTTGTTGAACCACTGGCTGCTGCTGTTGTGTCGTTACTTGTTGGACTGTTGGTTGATGTTGTTGTGCCGCTGCTTGTTAGACTATTGGTTGCTGTTGTTGTGTTGCTGTTTGTTGGACTATTGATTGCTGACCTGAAGTACCGCTCAAGAAGAAGTCATGTGCGAAATCCAACGGTGGTACCGCTGTACTACTGGTGTTGTGTCGACTGGGGATGACCAGCGGCTGAGCTGAAATGGGAAACTTAGGAGACTTGCTTGTTGACGTCGTACTTCCTTTTCGTCTAGACGCCATCTGTTATCCCTGTGTAGAAAACAACAAAAGCACTTCCTGACAGTATTAAGCTAGTTTGTACTGTTAGCAAATGCCAAACTGGTTAGAGGAGGTGGTTGAGAAATTTTTGTAGAGTGCAGCTAAGAAACAGACAAAAAATACAGACAGAGGTGTACTATTGGCAGAATATGACCTAATCCTGTCGGCAGTTGCTGAGAGACCTAATCTTTTGAAAAACCTAAGGAATCTAAAAACACCAAAATTTGCAGAAGTTTCAAAATTTTGGATCAAAATCTGTACGATGGGAAAAGTTTTTATGGTTGCTCTTAATAACTAAAATGATCACGCTAATGACTTCTCAAAACGTAACTACGTTCATGATTACCCTCCCATAGTTTACGCAATCCTGCCTTGAACAGAGTTAATAACTGAATTAAATATCACCAGAATATCCTCTATTTAGTCGAAGAACAAGCTAGAGGCGTTCTACCTAAGAAAAAAAATATGCCTAAAAGGGAAAGTTTCTTTGACAAACTATCACCATAGACTATAAGATGCCCTCTAAACTCCTCATGTGAGAAAATTTGAACAAGGTTGTGTTAACATAATCACTTTCCTCTGAAAAACTTAAACCCTACCGAAATTATGACATCTACATTATGCTGAGCATGGAAAATAAGCTTTGAGATGATTAAAACATGCCTTAAAGGGGAAACTTTTAAGATTTTCCATGGTAAATGAACTGAAGTTGCTGAAGTACAGCCTAAAAGGGAAACTTTTAGGACTTTCGGTCCTCTGACATCGGTATGACGTATCTAAAACTACTAAAAAAAGAAACTTTTAAGATTTGTGGAGATACTTTACGCTAAGCATATCACAAATGAAAAAGCGAGGATACCGAGATATACCACCAACTTTTTGTTTTTCGTGAACCTAGTTGATTATGGTTGTTTGAACGATCTCACAAATCAATATTCAAGCAACAACCTGAGTATAGTTCAAGGAACCGAACCCTAACAAGAACGTAGTTCTCGTAGATCTCAATAGAGATGGATTCACTCAAAGGTTATGAATCTACAAACTTGCAATTATTTCAATTATATAGATCAGAGACAATATAATGCGGAAGGGAAAAGTAATGCAAAACACCAGAATTTTGTTAACGAGGAAACTGCAAACCTAGCAGAAAAACCCCGGGACCTCGTCTAGATGTGAACACCCTCAGTATGAACGGTATACAGACGCTAGCCTACTCTCAGACTTCGAACTGGACTGTATCGAGACTGAATTCACCCTACAAGCAATTCAGCTACCAATGTGCTCCTACGTCTCTTGGCTCCCGCAGTAGCCTACGTACTTGATTCCCCTAGATGACGTCCTTTACAGGCCTAGGAGTTGCTCCACTTCCCTTCGTGAAGACTAGCGCTACCCTGCCTCTAACAGGACGCCTAAAAGTATCCAAGTAATCAAACAAGAATACGATTGTGATTTCCTTTAGACTTAAAGTCAAGGTTAATGGAAATCGATATGTTGAATAGGGCTTATTGATCTAGCCTAAACAACTTTACCTCCAAACGCGAGACGAACTTAGTATGAAACCTAGTTCGTGAATTTGCGTTAGGGAACTTCTAGGGTTTACGATACAAGATCTACCTTACGAAGTTTCTATCAAATCTTGGTCGTGATAAGATTGAAAATATTCAATCGACCCAAGATACATGATGGAATTTGACTTCCGACCTGTGCTTCACGATCCTCAAGTGAAGTCTTTCAATAGTCGTAGTCCAAAAGGACTTCGAGATGACGACCAACCTTTATGCAAGGATACACAGATGTGTAGAGGATTGAGATTGTATCTTGCAGAAGGTCATCTATTTATAGTGATCACCAAGGGAGGCTTTGCTTAAAGTTTAAGAAACCTTGAGTAGGGCTCAAGCAAGTTCCAGAACTAGGAAAGTCCATAGCTTGAATACCCATTCTCAATCTTCTAAGAACTTTGGACTAAGCCAAAAGTTAAAGAAGACTCAACCTTATTTGAAGGTTCACGACTTCTGGTCCAATGCTTGCTTGGACATCACTTTGCGACTTCTGGTCCAAATACTTGTTTGAACATCGCTTGGATTAAGTTGTTGAATTCCATGGGCCAAGTCACGACGAGTCCGAGAACTAATCATGCCTAGACCGAAAACTTCAACATATGGAGTTGGAAGTTTTCGCATGGCTTATATGAACGCGTTCACAGAGCAGTCTATAAAGTTCAGGAGAATTCAGGAGAATTCTTGAACTTGTATGTACGCGTTCATGAACGCGTTCATACAGACTTAGCTCGTTCTCTGAAATGCCAAAAGCAACACATGTACGTGTTCATGAACGCGTTCACCGTTGGGATCATTTCAAGAGACAACTCAACATACTCTACCTATACATATTATCACAAGTGTGACAAATGCAAAGGCGAAAATCCTAGAATACCTTCGGATCATATAAACAACATCATAGACTATTGGTATGATAGAAATGGTAAAAACGATACGGAAAGGAAATACCTTTCTAACCTTCAGCGAGGACGTTATGATTTATCAAGAAGTAAGATTCGGTCTTCGTCTTCATCAGTCTTCGTCTCGATTACCTAAAACTATCCTAGTCCGAGGTTGTAGAGTAAACTTATCAAGGATTGTGTTTTTGTCTCATAAACTTGACAACTGACTTGAGATAGCAACATCAGTGGATTCAACCGAGCAATGCTCTAACAATCTCCCCCTTTGTCAATTTTAGTGACAAAAACCAATCTTACATATGGATTCAAAAAGTAAAATCTTTTAGCCCTAACCATGATGTACTTGATCTTCTTGTAATCTTCAGCGTCTTCAGATAAGAGTGTTCCTGCAAGCGAAGATTTAAGGTAGAGATAACAAACTCAAAGTCACCACACATCTTGGTTTCTAGAAGGACATAATCCAACAAGAGTTTGTTATGCAATTGAGTATTATGTAAAACTTGTTAAGCATATTGCATCGATGCTTCAAGATACTACACAATTTGATATGTTCTCCCCCTTACTCAATACACTAACTTTTGTTATGCCATGACAAGCACATCGATTTTACTCCCCCTATGACAATGCCGTAGACAATTGTCGTAGTAGATAGAAAGATTTTACTCCCCCTTACTACAAGATTTCTCTCCCTTTTTGTCATAAAATAGACAAAGAAAAGAAATATAGGAATCCTTATAAAATCGCAATAATCAATGTAGACAAAGGTAAACATACCTGAAACGAGAGATAAAAAGATGCAATTCTTTCGTAGATTCCACAACCGCTCTCCCCAAAAAGATATTACCATGAAGCACAAGTTCAAAAGAACTCTCCCCCATAATGTGTCATTCCATATGGAACAACGCGACTATCTTCCCAAGCAAGGTTTTAGAATAAATTCTTGGGTACAAATTTCACAAGTGAAATTGTAATTATGTTTTTCTTTCCTAGCCAGTTACGGTCAACTAGGAATTCAAGGTTTAATCTTCCTACTTTCTCAGAGAGTTTCGGTCAACCATCGCCTTTAGAGAAAACATTAGCTAGGTTACCTCTTCCTAGTGGTTGTAAGACTAAGAATTAAAGGTACAACATTTAATCCACGAAGTTCAACATTGTAGTCTACGAGGTACCTTATTATCAAAAATCGTCTCCTCTTAGCCATAAGAGTCAGAAGCATGGATTTTGATAATCTATCATGAACTGCTTTACCCGATCGGGTAGTATGGCTAAAAAAGCAAGTTCACGGTTTTGCAATACATTCATAAAGATAATCAATTAAGATCAAGCATTGCAATCATCAATTAAGATTTTAATTTAATAACCTCGATCAATTGATGAAATTAGGTAATGCAATTTAAGCAAATCACTCATAAAGTTTAAAGTCAAGATGACTTAGGCAAGAATGCCTCTTATTCTTGAACAAAGATTTTTTCTCATCTAGATAATGTAAAGAAAAAGTTTATTCTTCAGTTACCTCCTTCTCTGGTTCTTCATAGGTAGTCCAGTCTTGTTCAATAGCAGCTACTCTTGAGGTGAGGTCAGTGATGAGATTGGTGAGTTTGTTGAACTCCTTCCTTAAACTTAAAACGTGTTCAAGAACAACGTCAAGTTTCATATCAGATGCCTTTCTTTGTTCTTCAGAGATGCATGGAACTGAGCATTGAGAAGATAATGCTTTATTCTCTTGAGTCATACTAGATTCACTGTCTGAAGATTCAATTCGAATCTTTTTACAGGAAGGAAGAATGACAGTCCATGTGTTGTCGTTCATCTTGCAGTTTTAGTTCTAAGGAGAAAAGAATTCCTTCTTTTGGACTGATTGAATAACCCTTCCTACTCTACCTTATATAAGGTTCAGACATAGAGTTTAGGATTTTCAAGGGTCAGGTTTTCGTTCACAACAAGTTGCGAACGTCCTTTAAACAACAGTTTTTTCTTGAGGTGAAAAAGGCGTTTTTAAGCATAGTGTGACCACATAAGGGTACATCTCATAAGACAATTTTTTAGCTCAAATAAGTTTAAAATGTCAACAATGTGATTATTAGAGAATATATTCCTTTTGGCGTTCTCATAGTGATTCCCATGGGTCATGTTCTCAACTCTTGCCTTAGGAGCCAGAGGCAGGGGAAATTCTAGAAGTAGCACAAAAGATGTTGGCATCCACATCGAGTCATTACATTTTGGACTCTTTTATTATGATGTGATAGCACCTTTATATTATAAAATCTTGTTTCGGCTCACTGCAATTTTAGGAGGCGTAAGATAGGTGCTGTAAGACAATTATGATGACAACATTGGTGATCATAAACCATCAGGACAAAGTATCACATAATCCTTTGAGCGTGGACACATCTCTTTTGGAGATCATTGCTCAACAATTATAAGAGATGATAGATTATTATCTTATTTAGATAATATGTAAATATTTGTTTATGCACTATCCCAAAAACCTTTATACAAAATCCTATTTTAGACTTTTTCACGCTACAAGGATTACCAATAGCGAGAGTCATATCTCTTATTGAGAAGGGGACACTAAGGTCCTGTCTATGGGACTTCGTGAACTTCTCTTCTTTCATTTAGAAGGGATCCACGAGCTGTTAGTAGAGGACATACCTGGTTTATCAGTCTTTTGAATCATGTCTGATAGATTCGTCTCCATGGAATGAATAATTTTTCTGCAATTTGAAAGAGACAAGTTAATATTTTTCTGAAAACCAGTGTGAAGAGGCTTTTTATCCTTTATGATCTGTCTGACATGCCTTTTCTCAACCCATTTGTTTACAGTCTTAGGCGAGGAAGGTTTTTTAACATAAGCAATAACTGTAGGTCGAGATCCAAGATCACGAGTGGGTCTCATGTGAGACAACTTGTTTGGAGAAGTTCTACAATTATTCACTTTTTCACTTCCAGAGAGAACTCCCTTTGAAATAGACAGATTGTCTAATCTGTTCCTGAGTACAAGGTTATCTTCTCTTAACTGTTGAGTTTCAACGTTATGAAGATACATTATACTAGAAAGAGAATGTCTATCAAAGTTTTGAATACGAGACTCAAGGTTTGACAATTCAAGCATGAATCGTTCCCTGTCTGCATGTTCAATTTGTTATTTTTTCAAGATCTATTTGAAGCAGAGTGATTTTTTCTGTCAAGAGACAGATTTGCTTATCTTGATGGATATCATCATGTTGAGCACTTAATGATAAACAAGATGAATGCATACAGAGATCCTTATGCAAAGGAGTAAGGCCCAAGCGTTCCTCTTCTGGACAGTCTAGAGTTGTGTTGAAGGCTTTTAATTTATCACAGTAGTCTTTGTTAGGGCAATCAGGAGAGATATGTGAAAAAGCAGGGGTACCGAAATACAACCAACTTTTCGTTTGGGCTCGTGAGACTTATGGTCAGATCTGGACGATCTCAAAAATCAATATCCAGATCCGTTAACCTGAGTTTGGATCACAAGGATCAGTCCAACGCAAGACAGGGTCTTGGTAAATCCAATGGATGGATTGAGGGCAACGATCAGGTTTATTAATAACGTACTTCTTGTGTTTTCTTTAATTATATAATATAATCAGATAATATAATACGGAAAGTAAAGCACACAAGACACCAGAGATTTTTTTAACGAGGAAACTACGACCTGTAGAAAAACCTCGGGACCTCGTCCAGATTGAACACCGCACAGTACAAACTGTCTACAAACACTAGCCTACTATAAGACTTCGGTCTGGGATGTAGCAGAGACCAATTCCACCCTCCAAGCGAACTGGCTACTGTCGCACTCCTTACGTCTCTAGATCCCCCACAGATCGTCACGCACTTGATTCCCCTAGCTGACGTTCTTTACAGGCCTAGGAGTTTCTTTAACCGCTGTTAAAGGCTTGTGTCAACAATTCCGGCTTTGCAACCTAAATTATCAACTCTATCAGTTTGACATACACAAAGTGACTTCCTTCGGATTGCTCCAGGTCATACGGAAATCTACTTACAAGCGGGGGCTGACAAGTAAACCGAGTAAACTATACCCAACTTGTCTCTACCTCAGTCGTAAAAGAATAATCACTTAGGAAACTTATACAACTGGAGCTAACTAGGTCTTACAACACCGAGTGTAGTCGTGCGTTGCTTCCTTTCAAAACCCTGTGTGTAACGTATCAGTTCTTGAATGGCCTTATATCAGAAGATAAGGACCGTAGAATAGACAAGAACGTGATCAGGTTACCAAGGTTACAGGTTACTCCGATTTCAACCACTAAGGTCTCAATCTCCTACCTGTGCTTCCCAACTCTCAAGAGAAGTCTTTATAGTCGTAGGTAAATCCCAAGAGGAACTGCTACCTAATATAGGATGACTATACCACAACAAGCATTCACCGAGGTGAAAAGAGTTTTACGATCTCTTCCCTTAGGAATCTTCACGTATGCTTGATGCTTGCAGTGTTCGTCCTTAGACACCTCTATTTATAGCACTCAATAAGATAGGTTGCTTTGGAATAAAGCAACTAATTACTTGTCCCACAAGTTTTGGAAACCCTAAACTTGCAAACCAAGTAAAAGAGATTTATCTCAATTGGAAATCATTTATCATTTATCTGCCAAGTGTTTTATTAGCTCATAAACACTTCAAGATTGATATCCAACAGACCAGAGATAATCTTTATCTTATTGACACATTGAGAACCGTTAGATGGACCACATAATATATTTTCGTGATAATCCAAGTCCAACTAAGAGATAAAGGAGTTTAGAGTTTAACCCGAGTGAAAATCCCAAAGAATATTCACCTGGGACGGTTCGCAAACCGTTGTTGATGGTGGTTTTTGGCGAGGAGGTCACATGAGTACAACTGTACATGTTGTTTTACAATACTTGATTTCTCTCACCGAAACCAAAATTAACAAAAGAACTAAAAGGAAATCTGAGAGAAGAAAGCAAGAGAGGTTTTTCTGTTTTTTGTTTTCTTCTTTGTGTTTCTTTGACGGAACCCTTGATTTTTTTTCTGTTTACTTCTTTGTGTTTCTTTGACGGAACCCTTGATTTTTTTTCTGTTTTGTTCTGTGTTTATAATTATATATGACCATATTACTATAATGCCCTAATTCTTTAGAAGCCACCACCTGTTAGACATGCGTTACGGTCAGCGAACTGTTGGAAGTAGTAGGAATAGTAGTACATCAAAGTTGATGCATGTAAATATAAGTAATTTTGAGTGGAAGATAGTATATGACACTGTTGTACATAAAAGTAATCAGACCTTTCTTATGAAAACATGCAATTCGCACATGGGTAATTAGCTAGACTTGGTTGTTTTACTACGTGACCAAATTTTCATCGTTGCTAATGGGGGGACGGGATTTGTCCCCCCCCCCCCCCTCACCATTCACAGATAAAACAAAAAAAAATTGCTGTGAATAGTGAGGGGGGGGACAAATCCCGTCCCCCCATTAGCAATCTTGCAAATTTTGTCGGCCACCACAGCTGCAATGGTCATATAGTTTATATTGACTTGTGGCAAAATCATGTTACCCTAAAGATATGTTAATAATTAATTTATGCTTATCAATTGTATGTAAAAATTTTAAAAATTTATCCATAATAATATTTACTATGAATCTTCGATTCGCGATCCAATATACGATTCGACTCTAAAAATTGAAAAACGATACGTGCTATGATTCACGATTTAACAACCTTGATCCGGAGGGATTTAAGATGAAAGAAGAACAAAATAAGGGACCGGAACTGAATTACCAAGAAATAAGGACTCAAAAGGAAAAAGAAAACCACACGTGTGAGACACACACGTGCAGTCTAGGAATTCTTTGGAAAGTATAGTTCAGGACACAAGGGCCTACCATAGACAGGTTTCAACTTTCAAATTAAGCTACAAGAGACTTCTCAGTCCACAAGCGCCTATATATAAAACAATGCCAACACATTTTAGCACCCCATAAATCATTTTCTTAAGAATTCGTGTATGCTTTTATTGTTATTTTTATTTTTTTGTTTCTTAATGCACGGATTTTGTCGCGTAAAATTAAATGCCTAGCCCAAAATTAACCCGACCAACCAAATAATGAAGGCATATGCTTTTAATTTTTTTTAACCCACATTGATATGAACCGACCAACTAAACACCGACGCTATATGACCCAACTAATCAACCTATAAAATTCGTAATCAAGAATTATATTTATAATTCGCCTAAAAAGAGATAGATCGGCTAACCGGATTAGGACATTAACTTTACATATAAATTGCCGAACCCGTGGCCTGGGCCATAGGCCCTTGCTGATTTGACCCGACCAACCAAACACCGGAAGCATAAGCTCCGACT
>JAJJMA010084667.1:0-16701 GCA_023529015.1 Papaver nudicaule
TGGTTGTTCATTGATAGCCCTGAGCAGCAGTGAACGGGTGCTCCTGTATCTTCTTTCTAACTTAAATGGCTGCCTTCATAATCCTTGTTAAGCCTGAAGTGGCTGCTTCCAGTAATTTATGTTGTAGATGCATTAGAGACTTCTTTTTGCTATTTTCTCGCCGTATTGTCAGATTTGCTTGTATCTTCTTATAAAGTGCTTGAAGCAATATTATTAACTGAATATCGAGTTCTCGCTTGTGCAAATATGAGTATAAATATGTAATATTTATGCGCTCATCATATGACTGGTAAGAGGATTAGAAAAAATCATCCCTTAGGCAACCGTAGAACACCAGAAATCCGAGTTGGGGGTCACCAGAACTTGCCCATTTTTTGTTGACGATTCATCAGCTTCAACTCGTTCTAGGTATGAATCCTCTACTCAGACATCTGACTCGGCTGTTATCCGTTCGCCACATGCTACTTCAAAGCGCCGTGAGTAAATGTTGAGTCCAACTCGTTCCCGAACAGTTAACACCCAACGTACATCTGTCTGGTTAATGCCACAAAGTCCAAAATTTCAGTTAACCCAAAATTCACTGAATCCACTATTGTGTCTACACCGCTTGCTGTCTCTACTGCCACTTCAGACATGATAGACATGTCAGAGACACATGGAAAAAAAGCTTCTCTTTGTCTTAATCCATAGCAACCGACTTCTTTTGGTTCACCTTCTACAAACCAGCCAAAACTGGACCAACCCTTACCGAACCAGTCATCCTCTTTGGGCCTTAGCCCAACTACTAAATGGGATCAACTGCATTCGGGTTTTCCTTCTCAAAAAGGAAAACAAAAGGCCCACACTTCTACTGAAAACAATTTAGTCGATGTCATCCATCAAGAATCAACACCTTTGGAAAATATCTTTGTGAATGAGTATGCACTCCTATCTGCTGAGTAACTTCAACAACATGATACTCATATCACACTTCACATCTCTATGGTCAATAGATTACCGTGTATCACAGCAACACACCGTCACAGTGATAACCCTCTCAAAATAAATTGTAGACGACAACATCCTAAGGACTTGGACTTTCTTCCTACTTCAGAGTTTGCCGCACCATCTTCATCGCATAAAATACGCCGCACCAAACCTCTAGCAATATTACTAGATGTTCATTCAGCCTCAACAGTTCTGCAACCAAATCAAGCTCCAATTATTCGCAAAAGAAGAGGCATGGATCATCAACAGTATGAACAACAATGTGTGAATCATAGTACTTGTTTAAATGTACCAACTATACCAGTACCATTGCATACTTACATATTCCCAATCATTAAGGAAACTCAAGATGAACATCAAGCTACAATACCGGTCACTTCTCCTACATCTGCTACTTAACCAGCTTGGAGGGTTTCTTTGGATTCGATTGAAATGCCACCTTCGGAAATTTCAGTGGTTGAAACATTAGTTGTTTCCAAGCGAATGTCTGGTAAACCCGGACAATCACCAATGATCACCTATACTTGGGGCAGCCATTGGCACCATTCTTGGTGACAACTTCTCTTTGGGTGATGTTCTCGTATGGTTTTTTGGGCGTTGGGGCTTTCGACTTGTTTTGGGTGTGTTTTTTGGTTAATTTGGTATTGCTTTTGTTGTATTGTCCTGCATGCTCTGCTGTGCGTACTTACGTTGCGTGGTATTCATCAGCCTAGTTCTGGGTAGTGGTTTTCTTCCTCAACTTGTCAGGTCTCCTTTTGTGGGAGACTACAATATATGGTGGGTTCAACTAGTTTTGGTTCCTCAAGTTTATGCTGCCTTCCGTTCGGTTATGGTTTTTGGATCATCATGTTTCCCTACAACACCTACTATATATCAGGGTACCTTGGCGCTACAATCTCCACTCAGCAATGCATTTCATTGCACTTAAGGGTTTCCCTGTAGTAGAATTATTGTCTTGCTTTGGAATGTGTGTTCATATAATATATGGTGTGACTGCTTGTACTCTTTCTATCTATAAATACAGGTTGCTTTCCCTTCAAATAAAAAAAAAAACTATGAAGATTAACAATGGTAAAAGGGGGATTTTGTGAAACCCCTCTAAGTAAAGTAGCTAATTTGCATTACTCCTTTTAATAATATGAAAAAGGTGAAACCCCCTTACCTAACTTTTCCGTCAATATCTTAGTTAGCTGACTCAACAATAAGGTGCAGGTGGTAAAATATTTTGAAAACACCAAAAATACCCTCATCTTCATCCAAACCCAAAGGCCGTCAGAAAATCATGTCTGCAATCGATCCATTATCGTAGTCGGAACGCCAAAATTTCCCTTAACATTTCAATCTGCAAATTTTTGTGCACTTTTTGCTGGGTCGGTTTGCTTTTGTATTATCACAGTTATTGAATTTTCAGGTCTGAAAGAAAATCTCTCCGTTTTCTGCTTCCCTTCTCGAATTTAACCATCTTTGTACAAATTAATTGCACCATCGGTCGTTACCAAATCATTAATTGATTAAATCCTAACTTAATGAAAAATATCAAATTGAGCATGTAATTATATACATAATGCAATTTGGGTCCAGAAATAATTTGAGCATGTAATTATTAAGGGACTTGGTAAAGGAAAATAATCCTGAAATAATATGTTTGGCTGAACCTAAACTATGGTGTGAAGATGATACAGTTACGAAGTTGGGCATTGCTGGAATGAGTTATGATTGTATAACTAATCAGTCTTGTTGGAATGGAAAGAAGTGTAATATGTGGATTCTTTGGAATCAAAACATTGTGAATCTTAAGATTGTTAGCATGGGCAAACAGGCCATTACGATTGAAATGCTGGAAATTTTATCACATTTGTTCATGCAAGGTACTTGCGGGTTATAAGAAGGGGATTATGGAATTTATTAAATGTAGGTGGTATGTCAGCTCATTGGCTAGTTCTTGGGGACTATAATATCATCCTTAGACATGAAGAAAGAAGAGGGGGTCGTGTTGTTGATCCGGAGATTATAAAAGAGTATCGTACTTGGATTGAAGAGAATGAATTATTTGAACCAGCGGCTATGGGTAAGAAGTTTACATGGAAGAATGGTCAGAGTGGCGTTAAAAGAATGATTCAAAGGATTTATAGAGCTTTGATTAATGAAGCTTGGATGTATAAATTTGCTAATTGAAGGTACAAAGCCTTTCCACGATACATGTCAGACCATTCTCCTTTATTTGGTTTTGCTACTGTCATGGAAAAGCCGAAAAACGCTCTTTTTAGAATTCAACATGTTTGGTTCAGACATGAAGGCTTTTTGAAGTTTGTTTTAGAAAACTGGACACTTCCAATTAGTGAGAGTAGAGGGTTCATATTGATGACAAAGTTGAAGAGATTAAAAGCTGCATTAATGGTATGAAATCGTGAAGTGTTTGGTAATATATGCGTCCGGTTAAAACATGCAGAGATGCAGTTTGAAATGGATGAGGCAAATTCAGATTTGGATATGTCAAATGAAGAATTGTTTGCAATAATGAAGGAGTTGGGTAGATGGGCAATTGAGGCGCGTACTGAGTTAGCTACAATGCTAAGGCGAAAATCAAGACAAACTTGGATTATGGAGGGTGGAAGTAACACTGTTTATTTTCACACGAGCATTAAGATTAGAAGGGCTCAAAATATGATTACAGAACTGGTTGATGATGATGGAGCTTTGATTACTGATAAAGAAGAGCTAAAAAACCATATTGTTACGTATTATCTGAATTTTTTTAATGTAGTACGCAATAATACCCATGCAGAAAAAACTTTTGCTTTGGACAACAATGATTCTGAACTTGAGGATTTGTTTGATTACAAGAGGGAGAAACTAACAGACATGGAACGAGTTGAGATGGATGTTATACCTACTAGAGAAGAGATTAAGGAGGCTATGTTTGATCCTGGAGCTGAGAGTGCACCAGGGACGGATGAGTTCACTGGTTTATTCTTTAGAATGTGTTGGGATATTATTGAGGATGATTTAACTAACTCTCTTATGTTTCTTTGGCAACAAAAATTTATTCCTAATGGAATGAACTCAAGTTTTCTTGTTATCATTCCTAAAGATAAATGAGCAAATATTTTGAAGAAGTTTAGACCTTGGGGTTTGAGCAATTTCTACTTCAAAATTATAACAAAGATCCTGGCTACAAGATTGGGGAAAGTATTGGATAGATTTATTTCTGAAGAACAAGTTCCATTCATTAAAGAGAGAAACATACATGAGAATATTTGTTTGGCGTCTGAATGACTTGGATGAAGTGAGGGACAAAGGTAATGTGGGTTTAAAACTAGATATTGGTCAAGATTTTGATACAGTGAGTTGGGAATTTATTGTGAGGTGTTTAAGAGGTATGGGTTTCTGATTCATGGTGTTCTTGGATACTAACAATTCTTTATTCGGCTAAGATTTCTGTGATGGTTAATGGAGGGCCAGTTGGATTCTTTGGAATAAACATGGGATTACGGCAGGGTGACCCTTTATCACTTTTGATTTTTGTTCTCATTGGGGATGTTTTATCAAAGAATATTGAGAAATTGTTCAAAACAAGAAAGATGGAGTTCATGGTTACTAGGAAGGGAGTTTCCCCTACTCATCTTTTATTTGCAGATGATATACTTGTTTTTTGCAAAGGAAGAATGAGTACGTTACGTAATTTGTTTGATCTTCTCGATGTGTATCAACATTATTCAGGTCAAATGATTAATAAAGCAAAGGGTAAACTCTACTTTGGAGGAGCACGTGAGGCAAGGAAGCTTAAAATTTCTACTAGGCTTGGAATTGAAGTGGCTATCTTTCCAGATTGTTACTTAGGAGTCCAGTTATATCCTGGTGCAGCAAGATATCATCATGTGAAGCATGTCGCTGATAAGATATTGGATCAGTTGGCTAGTAGGAAGGGAAAGATTCTTTCTTTTGAGGATATAATGGTTTTAAGTAGGCATGTGATTTCATGTTATTCTATACACTCGATGGATATATACATATGGATATGGAGTGCTGGAAACATGTCAGAAGGCTATTATGAATTTTCTGTGGACTGGGGATTCAAAACAGAAAAAGACGTTTGTTGTGGCTAAAGATAAGGTGTGTAGTTCGCTTTCTCATGGTGGTTTAGGGATTACTCAACTGGCGGTTGTTAACAAGGCTATGTTAATTAATCTATGGTGGAATATAACTAATTCTGATAAGAAGTGGGAGAGGTATATGAGGGTAAAACTACTGATGGTTAATGACGAGTTAATTGGCTATAAATTATATTCCTCTATAATTGGTGGAATTCGTTGGATAGCTGATGATGTGGAAAGGAATACTCGAGTTTTAATTGGAACTGGAGAACATACTTCTCTGTTCTACGAAAAATGGTTTGGGTCGGAAACTCTTGCTATTCTTTTAAATCTCCCTAAGAAAGCTAGAGATACACATCAAGGGAGAGTTAGTGCTGTTATTGACCGTGAATGTAATTGGAAACTTCGTGAGGATCATAAAGCTACAATTCAGAGCCTTGGAATTGACATTGATCTGATTCAAAAACCTGATTTGAATCAAAAAGATAGAAGGGTGTGGATTTTAGAAAAGGATGGTAGATTCTCGACGAAATCTGCTAGAATTTACTTAAGAGAACAACTGGGAGTTTTTCCTGAGCCTATGCCTGAGGCGCAGTTAATTTGGAAGGGATGTATTCATCCTTCAATGGCTGCCAACTACTGGAAACTTATGCACGAGTCATGTTGTGCAACTGACGGCAGAATTGCTTGCCTAAATATGTTTGTTATGATGTCAGTTTGCGTTAACTGTAACCGTGATACATACTCTCTGAAGCATCTTCTTTGGGATTGTGTTTTTGCTCAAAGGTCTTGGGACTGGTTCGAATCTATTTTTAATATCAGTCCAGCTAGGAAATTACTGGATGCTTGGTCTAATTCTGAAGGACGAAGCTTGATGGTTCGGGAACTGTGGTTAGTTGCAAATATAACAATTAAGGTTGAGTTGTGGAATAAGAGGAAGAAGATGAGATATGGGAACAAGAAGGTGCACTAGACACAATTTAAGGCTTGTGTTTTTACCTTTCTTTCTAACAATTCCATCAGATTGAAGAGCGAACTGTATAATACTATGGATGATAAACGTATTGTTGATTTCCTTGGGGTGAAGCAGAAACATTGTAGACAGGAAATTCCTATCGAGTGTACATGGGAACTACGTACCTGAGTGTGATGAACTATTACTATGTTGTGATGGAGCAACCACTGACAATCCTGGTCCATCTGGTGCTGGTGTGGTGACGAGGAATTCAGAGAGTTCAGTTGTAGGTACTCTGAGTGTTGGTTTGGGGATTTCAGCGAACTATATGACAGAGACTTATGCTGTGATTTATGGTTTAGAATGAGCTATGAAATGGCCATACAGACGAGTAAAAGTAAGATCAAATTATGCAAGTGTGATGAGTTCCTTTGCTAAAAGTTATGTGTTGTGGTTTCTTCAACAAAGATGAGCAGTAATTCAAAGACATTACTAGACTATATGCTTTGAACATGCGTACATGGAAATAAACTTTGCAACGGATACATTAGCCAAAGAGCTAAAGGTTTGAATAAGGGTCAGATGGAGATGTTTGATGGGAGGCATGAGTTCTTATCTTCAATTGAATGGCCTGGACTATATTATTGTAGATTTCCCTAATGGCTATGGCTTTGTTTTTTATTTTGTTTTCAGTTAGAATTATTGGCATTATGGCCGAGTTTTGGTGTTCCTGAAGGGCTTCCTAGGCTTGTCCAGGATGCTCATTTTGTACATACATTTTCTTGCATTTTTCATCTAGGTGAGAAAACAGGGAATCTTGACGTGAGTTTATTTGATAAATGAAATTAGGGATTCAATGAAGTTCTATAGTTTGAGTTTGATTAAGAGGAATGGGTTAACCTTGAATTTAAGTTCGATTTGGTTTTTAGTTTTGTTAAGAAAATGGTTGTCTTAATTTTGATGGTTAGTGGAGCTCTTAGAGGAAGTATGAGATTAGGAAGGTTAGGTGTTTATGGAATTCGAAATTGCAGGAAAACTTGAGTTGTAAAAGAAAATTCAAGCTGTAGAAATCAAACGCGAACCTGCACCTCAATTGTTCGCATAAACCCCTCATTGAGGAACTGCAGTTTAGGATACATACTGAATTTTTAGAAATAGCAGAAGCAATATTGACGAGCAGAACATGGTACATACTGATTTTTCGAGTCTGCGATACATACAAAAGTTTTCATGTAAGTTTAATTCAAGCACAAAGAATTTGATTCATAATGTTCTCATATGGACTAACACTACACCAAATTTGGCGGATTGCCACACAATATAGCAACAGTAATGCTGCCGTTGCGGAATTTTTGGACCGTTGCAGAATTTAGAAACGGCCCAGTTCATGTTGCGAATTGCAACAGTTTATTTTTAGTGTGTGCCGTGTACGCGTGCGGCCAAAAACACCTCCCCACACTTTTTAGGATTTTTATGCCCAAATAGATATCACTATAGTTGTTTTCCGCCCCTAGCTTGAAGTAAGTGAAGAGAGTGTGTGCCATAAACACCTCTCAACACCTTTTAACCTTACTCTAGGTTTTCTTTTCATTTTCATTTTCAGTATTAGTTTCAGAGATAAAGAGAAAAAACGGGAGTGAAAGAGAAAAAGCGGGAGAAGAAAAATTTCCTAGGTTCTTCTGAGAAAAGTGGTGGTTCGAATCGAAGGAAAAGTGTTCATCTGGTGAGAAAACAAAACCCTAATCACAAATTTCACAACTTGTTTTCAGTTTTATTTGTTCTGGGTTTTGCATGTATGATTGGGGTTTCGGTTATGCTGGTTTGGGTTTTATTTTGGGGTTTTTATGAATTTTATTTCTAGGGTTTGTTAATAAATTTCATTTCTAGGGTTTTTGTGATATGGGTTTCTAGGTTTTTTCTGAATTGAGTTTGTTAATGTTTAATTTCTATATGAGTTTCTAGGGTTTTTCTGAATTGAGTTTGTTAATGTTTAATTTCTAGGGTTTTTCTGAATTGAGTAAAACTGTGGAACTCTATTTGTGTTTGGTATAGTAGTTTTATTTTAAAGCTTGGAAAGAAAAGTATGGATATTATTCAGTGTTTGTGTGAAATGATTGTTTGTTAATAAATCTAATTTTTAGGGTTTTTCTGAATCTAATTTATAGGGTGTTCATGTGGTGGTCTTCTTTTAGGTTCTGTTAATACCAAAACCACAGAGTTCATGTGGTGTGTGATATTTGTGAATTAAGAAGTTCATGTGGTTTTGGTATTAACAGAACTTTACTATCTTTGATATTTGTGAATTAAGAAGTTCATGTTGGGTGGTCTTTGTATTTTAGTTATTGGTGTTTTGAGATTATGCTGTTGTTTATTTGTGTAAATCCTACATAGTGTTGATTCCTTGGAGCTTTAGCTGAGCTTGAGTTGGTGACTCACTCTTTTATGTGTGAGATGATTGTTTGTTACCAAGGAACATATGATTACTTACACATAGGAGAGTGAGTGTACCAATAGATGTTGTTATTTCTCCTGAATCTGTGAAATTGCCATTACTTGATAATAGAATGTGCTAGGTCAGTATGGCAGGTTATTATGGATGTGAGTTTGTGCTTATGTATTTGTTAAATGGAGGTAATTATGGATTCCTTGGAGCTTTAGCTAAGGCTAGGTTGGTGATTCACTCTTACGTGTGAGATGATAGTTATTCAGTGTTATGAAATGACCAACTTACACGTAGCAGAGTGAATGTACCAACAGATGTCGCTATTGCCCCTGAATCTAAACCTTGTAACTCGTAGACTAGCATATGATGTTATCTATTATTTTGTGAACTTGTCCCATGACAGGATTATCATTTATAACTTTAATTGCTAGAAATCAGTTTGTGATATGTGCTGGTGATAGCTATTTTGCAGGTTATTATGGCAGAAGTAGCGGTAGATGAAAATGGACTTCCCATTGGCGACTTGACAACTAAAATGGGCCATTTTAAGGGCTCCTTGATACGTACTCATATCCCTATCTCCTACAAAAGTTGGAAGCAGGTGCCGATGAAGGATAAAAATGATGTCTGGCGGCAGCTAAAGGTATATCCCCTAAAAATCCTGAATTTTGTTTAGGTTCATAGTTTTTGGTTTATATCTTGAGATAGTAATTGGTGTGGTTTTGGTTTCAGGAACAATATCAAATTCCTGAGACTTCTAAAAAGACTACTATAAAGGGGATGGCTGAACCATGGAGGAGACTCAAGTATGAGTTGCGAAAAGACTACTATGATACTTGCAGTATTCATCAAGAAAGACTGTTGAATGTTCCTCCTGAAATAAAAGAAGAAGACTGGGTGGCATTCGTGAGTATGAGAATACTTCGGAAGCAGTGAAAAGTAGAGTAGATCATAAGAGGAAGAGGGAAGGCTATAAGTACAGCCATAGCTCCGGTCGCAAACCCCATAACATGGTGAAGCATGAACTGGTAAAATTTATCAACTATTCTTGAATTATCACTGCTTTAGCTAGTTGTATGTGTTGATATGAACATGATGATAGTTATATGTGTTGATAACATGATATATGTTGCATTGGCTTTTCAGGAGAAGGCAAATCCTGGAAAGATAATCACTACTTCTGCTGTGTGGCTTGAAACTCATAAATAAGCTGGTGGTACCATTCTACCTAGCGCGCAACCCTACTATGTAAGTCAGATCTAGAAGTAGTGGTAGCAAATTTTCGCGTTCTTCTCAACCCTCAAACCTTCTTCTTGTTTTTTTTTTATCACTTGATGGTAAAGAAGAACAAGAAGAAGGATTGTGGGTACGAGGAGTGCGCATTTTTGCTTCTTAGGTAGTAAGTAGTAGCAAATTGTTGTTCGCGACCACCCTGCCAAATCCTCTACTACTATCATTATCACTTTGTGGTAGTATAGAAGTCGAGGGTTTGGAGGTTTGTGGCGGTGTGCGCCTTTTTGTTGTTTAGGTAGTAAGTAGCAGCAAATGGTTGTTCTTGTCCACCCCAAATCACTGAATTTTAGATGCCATTTCTGAAGTTTGATTTTCTGAAGTTTGATTGTGTGTAAAAATTTCAGATATGTCAAGTGTGGCTGATAAGGGGTGGATGACTTTTAGTCGCAAGTCGAATACATACATACAAGGTGTAAGGTCATTCATTTCTTTTCTCCGCAACAATGGTGGAGGTTTGTTCTCGTGCCCTTGTGTTGTTTGTAGAAATGGTAAAGGATTGAAGACAATTGATGAAATAGATTATCATTTGCTCAAATATGGAATACTTCAGACTTATACGTTCTAGAGTTTTCATGGGGAAACCTTAGGAGTAGGACAACATAGTCATAACATTACCGCTGATACTGTGGATGACGAAAATGTAGCGGATCATGTATGTTTAGCTGATGAGAATGTTGATTCTGGTGTTGAAGTTAATCCTAATATAGGTGTAGATGAGAATTTTCATTCTGGTTTCAATATAGAAGCAGATCCTAATATAGGTGCATATGAGAATGTTAGGTTACACAGTAGGAAAGAAAGAAAAAAATCTGCATATGAGCGTGCTAGAGAACCGTTATACCCTTCATGTTCTAAAGGAAAGACAGCATTGTATGCTGCTATTAAACTCAATAACATAAAGACCCAATATGGGTTTTCTGACAATGGTACTACTGCTCTCTTAGAATTGATGAAAGAGTTGCTTCCTAATGAGTAGACATTGCCGTCTAAGTACCCTGACAAAAAGAAAATGATCCAAGAACTAGGTATGGATTACATAACCTATGATGCATGTGTAAATGACTGCATTTTATATTGGAAAACTGATTCGAAATTGGTTAAGTGTCCGGTTTGTCAAGAACCTAGGTATAAGAAGGTTTTTAACGATGAGAGGAAACTTACACAAGTGGCTCAAAAGACGTTAAGGCATTTTCCGTTGATTGCGAGGCTGCAAAGGTTTTATAGTGTACCGTGGATAGCAGAGGCATTTCTGTGGCATTTCAAAGCAAAGTCAGATATATTTGTGATGCGTCATCCAGTCGATTCTTCGGCTTGGCGATGCGCAGATAACTTTTCACCTGAGTTTGCCAAGGAACCAAGAAATGTCACACTTGGGATCTCAACCGACGGCTTCAACCCAAATGGATGTTTTGGTGCAAATCACAGTTGTTGGCCGGTTATTCTGTGTCCGTACAACCTTCCTCCTTCGTTGTGTATGAAAAAAAGAGTTCTCGATGTTATGTTTGTTGATATCTGGCCCAAAAGCACCAGGTACAAGTTTACTTACCTTCATTTATTTGTTCCTGCAAGTTCTCTGAAAATATATTCCGAATTAATGCATGTTAACATGTATATGTAGGTAAATATATTGATGTTTATCTACAACCACTGATAGATTAGCTCCTTGAGCTGTGGAATAAAGGTGTAATGACATACGACTCCTCCAGCAAGTCTGAGTTTCTTTTAAAAGCAAGACTTTTGGGGGCTATTCATGATTTTCCAGCTTTGGGTACGTTATCTGGATGTGTGAATCATGGTTATTATAGGTGTCCTACTTGTGGAGAAGGTACAGTTGCTAAATGGCTGCCTTTCAGTAAGAAGATATGTTATATGGGTCACCGGAGATGGCTGCCAGCGAAGCACAAATTTCGATATGATAAATCAAATTTTAACGGATCGGTAGAGCATGGTTCAGCTCCATGGCCAATGGCAGGAGAAGAAATTCAATAACATATATCACAATTAAGAAGGGCAAGGGGAAACAACAACAGATAAGAAACGTAAAAAGGAAAGCGGCAGTGCAAGATGAAGATGTTGCAGATGATCACACCCTGTTTTCTCGCAGGTCTATTTTCTTCATGATTCAATGTATTTACTTTAATTATATCTTAGAACTTATACGTATAACATAGACTTATTTATTTTGTTATTTTCTTGCAGGTCTATTCTATATGATTTGCCGTATTGGGCAGCATATGTGGTTCGACATCAAACAGATGTCATGCATACCGAGAAGAACATAACTGAGCATATTCTCAACACTCTAATGGGAAGTAGCAAGTCCAAAGATGGTCATAATACACGTAAAGATATGAAAGCCATGGGGATTAAAAAGAAGATGTGGTTGGGTGCTGCTGATCCCAAGACTGGTAAAACAACTATTGAAGATGGAACTTTTGCGATGACGAAGAACGAGAAGATTCAATACTACTCTGAAGAACTTAAGGGTACCCACTGGTTTCTCTTCCAATCTTCGCAGCATCGTTACCATTACTCCTCCCGAGCTCAAGAATTTCAAGTCTCACGATTACCACGTTGTGATGCAAAATTTGCTTCAAATCCTGGTTCATCTTGCGACTTCACTGCCTAAAGATCTACGAGTTGCTCTTCTGCGTATAAGTATTTTTTTCAAAATTTTGTGCGCTAAGGTTATTAACAGAGAACATCTTGTAAAAGGTAAATCTAGTTTGGTGGAAGCAATGTGTGTATTGGAGAAACACTTTCCTCCGTTTTTTTTGCTATTAGTATTCACTTGATGGTGCATCTGGCGGATGAAGCTTTAACATGCGGTCCTGTCAGATTCAGGTGGATGTATCCGTTTGAGAGGTAAATACCATCCTTTTCTCTTTTAGTTTCTATTTCTAGTTTTGAACTTGTACTGAAAACTTGGCTTACTGAGTTTTGTAGGTTAATGAAAACTTTTAAGAATTTGGTGCGTAACAGAAGGTACATTGATGGCTGCATTACAAGAGGGTATACATTACGCGAAGCTAGCTTATACTGTATGGAGGACCTGTCAAAAGATGGTGACGGTACTCATAAACATAGTCGACAAGCCTTTCTGGATGACGATGATGAGTTTGCAGATGAGATGCAGTTGAGTAAAGGTAAAACCGTTACTTTAACTGATGTACAGTTTGAACAAGTGCGCAAATGGATTTTGTCTAAGTATGTGGGATTAGACGAATGGGAAAGGTATACTTCTTCATTACTTTCTCATGTTTAATGTTATGGCATTGTATACATTTTTGTATTTCTGAAAGCATTTTATTTCCCAACACAATGAGTTGGTGGATGTCATTGTAGGAAGTATGCTACTTATGTCGACAGCTCCAAAGATGATACCGTAAAGAGATTTCAATATGGTTACGCGACGAGGTATTAGCTTAAAAGTTGTTTATAAAGTTGTTCCAAATAGCATTAAACCAGTAAGTGATTAACTGATTCACATATCTTCTTTTTGCAGTTGCTGGCAGCCAAAGAAGAAAATTCAGTACTTTGGCGACTAGTGCAAGGACCTCAGTTCAAGAAATACCAAGTGAACGACTATATCTTCGCTCCAAAACGTTACGAGGAGGGAAAGGTATGTCAAAACAATGGTGTGTGTATGAAGGCCTTTACAAAACAGAGAGCAAAATCCTCTGACCTAAACTACAAGGAAACAGAAATGACCTATTATGGAGTTATTCGAGAGATTATTGAGTTGAATTATCTGGATTTTGAAGAAACGGTTTTTTATTGTGATTGGGTCAAAGTTGAAGATAGAAGTCATGGGTTCAAAGTTGATCCTAGCTCAAAGGTGATAAAGGTCAAATTGTCTAAGTTGAGAAGCAGAGATACATTGCGTGACGAGCCTTTTATTCTTACCTCTGAAGCGTCACAAGTGTTTTACGCACCAGATGTTTCTGACGATGGATGGTCTGTGGTAATGCATTCTGCGCAAAGACTAACTACAACAGTAAATGATATTGAGGTTCCAACTGTTTACCAGTCAGCTTTTACTGACAATGAGACTCTAGAAAATCTAATAGCTGTAGCTGAGGTAGTTTGAGGTAATGTTTCCTGCCTCTCTATTATCTTTCCGTTGTTTCCTTTTTCTGGTTCTTTTTGCAGTTAACTTAACCTTCAATTTTTTTTACTGTAGTTCGTTGTCATGCGCTATTGGCAGAAGATTGACAAAGGAAATCTGATGGGAAGGTACCTACTATCTCATGCTGAAGAGTATTACAGAACTAGGTACTGAAACTAGCTAGGTCTTAGAGAACAAGAACACTAGTTTTCGTTATGTAAGTTATGTTTTTTTGGCTAAGTGTAAGAACAAGAAAACTGGGAAATCTGCTAAGTATGAAATATTAAAATATTGTCTAAGTATGCAATATTGATTTTGGCTAAGTAATGAAATTTGGTATTGAATATCTTTGAATGAATGAGTGTACCAATGAATGAAATTGATTTTGTGAATGTATGATTGGGGAATTGGGGAATTGCAGGTGCAGGGGAATTGGGATATTGGGGAATTGCAGGGGTAGGATTGCCTGCAATTCCAGGGCTGGTAAAACTGGGAAATCTGTTTTTTTTGTTTTTTTCTGTTAAAACTTTAGCAACGGTTTTTCACCGTTTCTAATTTCAGGGAAAGTTGGTCTTCGTTGACCTAGTCAAGGTTTAGCAACGAAGAATTTTACGTTGCTAAGATTTTCCCGGCAAAATGAAGTCGGTCTCCGTTGACCTAGTCAAGGTTTAGCAACGGAAAATTTTGCGTTGCTAAAATTTTACTGGCAAAGGGAAGTTAGTATCGTTGACCTAGTCAAGGTTTAGAAACGGTAAAGCAGCCGTTACCGGCTAAAATAAGAAACGGTGGACTGGCCGTTGCTGAAAAATATCCGAAACGGTTTACCAGCGGTTGGTGATTAAAATCCGAAACGATTGACTAGCCGTTGCTGGGAAATATCCGAAACGGAAACGCAGCCGTTGGGGGCAAAATTAATCAACGGCAGAAGAACCGTTGCTAAATCCGTTGCTAACCGAGATCCGCAACGGCAGCATTACCGTTGCTAAAATTTGTCACACTATGAATCGCAACGGCCAGCCACCGTTTCTAACACTTTTAGCAACAGATGAGCACCGTTGCTACCGGCGAAATTTGGTGTAGTGTAATTATGTAGTTGGTTACGCCCATCAATTTTGATGTACATACACACAAGGAAGGGGTGTTTGATCGTGATATTTGAAGCACAATTGTATATTATTAATGTAGCACTTGATGGAGATGAAGGCAATACGGAGATTGAAATAGGGAGACTAGACGAAAGGATAAAGAAGATTAGAAGGATTGGGTTTAGAAAAGAGAAAGAATATTAATTAAGACATAAAAATTTGATAAATAATCTTTGATAATAATGTCTTTCTAACATAACAATACCCAGTCATTATATAGAGACTTAACTAAACGACTCATAACCGATGTGGGACTAAAGTCTTTATATAAAGACTTAACTAAACAACTCACAACCATCTTAACGACGTGGGACTAAAAATAGAATTGAAATACTAAACAAAGACTAATAAGAATAAAAGAGTTTAACTAGACTATATGCGATACTGCATCAGTCCCCCCTTATTGAATAAAACTCGTCCTCGAGTTATCAGCAACTAACAGTACCTCATTATCACAATGGAAGGTGAAAATTTCTTGAACATTGAATACATTGCATATGTTCCAGTCTGCAGGAAGATCGATAACATATGCATTATCACTGGTTCGTTTCAACACCTTAAATGGACCATATTTCTTCATCTTGGTTTGTTGTAAGTACCAACAGGAAACCTTTCCTTTCGAAGGTGTATCATCACTAAATCTCATTCTTGAAAAATCTTCAGGTGTTTGTGCTTATCAACGTCTTCTTTGTATTTTGCATCAAATGCTACAAGTTTTTTTCTTACCTCTTGATGAAGTTGGGAAGCTTTGTCAACCAACTGATCCGCCTTTGAATTAGAATTTGCCAGTTTAGAAAGAACTACCAAATCAATAATATGATTAGGTACCTTTGAATAAACAATTTCAAATCCCGTAGAACCATTAACTAAGGTGTTGAAAGCAAAGTCCATATAAGGAAGAAGAATATCCCATTGTTTCTCATTGTTGTCTGCAATTTTTGCTCTAATAAGATTCCACAGTAATCTATTAACAACTTTAGTTTGTCCATCAGTTTGAGGATAATTATAGTTTAGTACCTAAACGCATCCAAAGAGACTTCCAGAAATAGCTTGAAAACTTGGTGTCACGATCAGAAGTAACAAATTTAGGAACTTCATGTAGACTAACCGCTTCTTTGAAGAATAATAAGCTATATTAGAAGCATCTGTAGTCTTCTAACAAGCCACAAAGTATGCCATCTTAGAATATCTGTCAACTTCCACCATACCAGAATCATTACCCCTAGCAGTACGAGGTAAACCAAGAATAAAATCGATGCTAACATCTACCCATGGAGCTTCTGGAACTGGTAATGGAGTGTAAAAACTAGTATTTTGTATAGTGCCTTTTGATTGTTGACAGACCATGCACTTTTAAACAAATTTCTGCACATCTCTCTTCAAAGAAGGCCAATAATAAAGTTCTTCAAGAAAAGCAATAGTTTTCTCTCGACCAAAGTGTCCACCAAGACCACTACCATGTAATTCATGTATGATATGAAGGCGCAAAGAACATTGTGGAATGGAAAGTCTATTACTTTTGAAGATAAACCCATCTTGAATAAGAAAAGCAGTAACTCCATTAGTTGAATTTCCACATTGATCCCATATAATTTTGAAGTCCTCATCATCAGCATATAAATCCTTCAAAAAATCAAACACTATGCTCTCATTACGCATAGTGATAAAAATATGTG
>JAJJMA010084677.1:0-11208 GCA_023529015.1 Papaver nudicaule
TGCATACGATTATATAGTTCCCAAAATGACTCCTCTATCCTTTACCATATAAACAAAATTTGTTCATATATATATTTCCTGGCTTAATTTGGCCCTAGAGTGGAGTATTTGGCCCCATAGAATTTTATACCTATTCTTTAGAGGTGGTTATGGGATAACTAAAAATTGACAAAAATACCTAAATGCCCCCACAGTAACTTCTCTAATTAAAACCCAAATCTTAAACCAAAATTCATTTAAACAAAAACTTCAACCGATTCTCTCTTCTCCCTCTTCTTCTTCTACTTCATTTTCATTTTTTTTCAAAACCAAAACATCGTCGATTAATCGACGATTTCCAAAAAACAAAAAATTACGATTAATTCTATAAAACCCGATGGAACGAAGGAAGAACAAAGGGCCGAATCCTAGAGACTTCAAACAACCAGGAATCGACGTAGACAAAGTTTACGAAATCTCTTCATCGAACCCGATTACGAAGAGAGCGAGTGAAGAAGAATTAGAAGCTCTTAAAGAGAAGCGGAAGAAGAAGAACCAACCCCTGCCGACTAGAATGAGGTATTGCATTTGAATTTTGGTTGAATTTGCCCTCCAATTTGATGATTTTCAACCCGACAGTTCGCAACTGTCACCCAGAATCGTTCTATGTTAGTGTTATTATTCAACGATTGTTCAACCTGTTCATCTTCTGAAACTGCAACGAAAAACAATCGTTGTATGTTTTTGTTAACGTATAACGATTATTGTCCATCGTTCTATATTCAATTGAACATTAACCGATTAGTTTTCCCTCTAAAATTTAGAAATTAGCCTTTTCGAATTCTAGGGCACAATCGTTACAATTTCGCATGAATAACCAACGAAAGAATTCTGCCATAATCGTTGCATCTTTTGTTTTTCGTAAGCCGATATCAGTTGTTATTCGTTATATATATTGTCTTATGTACGCCGATTGACAAAAATTTTCAGGCTAAAAAACTCCCAAAGTTTCTTAGCCTCAATCGTTGTTTGTTTCCATGTGAATAAACCGACTGGTTTGAGGCAGAAATTAATCGTTTAATGTTCATAAACATGTTCACCGATTATTGTTTCCTTTCTCAATCGTTTTATGTTGTTGGTTTTTTGAGCCGATTAATGTAGTAGACAAATCTTGATTTTCCTGTGACTCCATAATCGTTGTTTGTAAACAATTATTAAAGCCGATTGATATAAATACGAATATATAATCGGTTTATATTTTCAGAAATGTCCAACGATTTGTTTCCTTGGGTTTATAATCGGTTTATATTTGATGTTATGTGAGCCGATTGTTGTCTGTGTAACTGTTAATTTCTTTCTTGTTTTGTGTTGTAGGGAAAACATGAAATCAAACACACCACAGGCTAAGGGTAAAGAGGTTGTCAAGAAGAAGAGACAGGATCCTGTTGCAGATCCTGCCGCCACACAAGTTAGATTGGCTCCCCGTCGACAGGGTGGTCCACCTTTGAGTGCTGCCAGTCGTAAAAATACTGCTGCTAGACAGCTTGATGTCGATCAACCTATCTCCGATTCAACGGCAACAGCAGTTGAAGAACCACAAGAAGTAGCTCCAACTGATGCAGGTGAAGAGACACAAGAAGAAGGGCCAACTGTTCAAGGTGAAGAGACACAAGAAGAAGGGCCAACTGTTCAAGGTGAAGAGACACAAGAAGAAGGGACAACTGTTCAACAACCAGCGGGTGAAGAATTGACTGTCGTGGAGGCAGCTGAACAACCTGAACAACCAGCACAACAACCACAGGGGGCTGAAGAAAAGAAGGCTAAGAAACAAATGAGGAGTTACATGCCAACCGAAGAGCAGATGTTTCCCGACGACGAGCTAGGTGCACCTTTGGATGGTATGGACGTCTTATGGGGCTATGTGGGTAGTTGGGCCAATATCGTCTACAGAACCATCGTAAGTATCTCATTTAGTTCAATTTTCCTTCGTTTATTCATCCAACATAACTTCATTTTATGTAACAAAACATATCAACATTTTGTAGGACCACGAGGATGCAATACGTCTTCTTAAACACCAATCGGAGGCGGGAAAGATGGATATTTGGCCCTTGGAAAGGGTAGGTGAACGCTCTGAGGATCCTGAAGCTTTGGAGGCGTGGTTAGCTAGCGGTGAAGCCCCTCAAGTGGTAGAGATCGTCAAGAACTCGGGGTTGTATCCTGCCATTGCCAGTACTTCCACAGTTGGATATGACAAACCACTTGTTTCTGCCTTCATGGAGAGGTATTATGGGGAGACAGATTCTATGCACTTCCATTTTGGCGAGATGACCATCACTCCGGATGATGCTCATGAGATTACAGGTCTAAGTATTGAAGGCAAATCAGTTAAGAGCATCGGCTTTACCAAGGACATGGACTTCCTCAAGGACGTGGAAGGCGCCCCCACCGACTCCGCCTTCGCCAAGGACCTTCATTGGGATCTTATCTATGCTTTTACCGAAGCCAAATTGGGTTGGAACAAGGCGAAGACCAATACACAGATGTGGTCTGGAAACCAAAGGTCGAAGACATTCCAATTGAAATCTCTGAGGGACCAATTCATGGGGACTCTGCGGCTACATGAGGAGAGCAAGTTGCCTCCCGAGCGGGTCACTGCGACAGCCACTGCGTACATTCTCTACATCTTGGGAAGTGTCATATTCCCCGACACATCTGGTTCTCGGGTGAATGCCACCTATGTGCAGTTTTTGGCTGACTTGGATAGGTTGAATGAGATCTCATGGGGCACTGCTTGTCTTGCATTCTTGTTGAATGAGATGAGAAAGGCTTCTAGGGCGAAGAAGGATCAAATTGGGGGCAGTATGCCTTTACTTCAGGTAATCCATGTACCTTCATTTGTCGTTATCCAAAGATTATAGTATACTTAGTATCTTATACTCCCATGCTTCACTTGTAGGCGTTCATATATCTGCACTTCCCTGAGTTTGCCGAAAGGGCGCTGCCCAACCCCGATTGGAAAGAGGAACACTATCTGGGAAGCAAATATATGTACAATGGGAAGCCCTCGGGACAACGTCGAACCTTGATTGAGATCAGGACTCGATTGGACAACTTGCCCGTCGAGAAAGTTGTCTTTGATCCTTATATTCAAAGGAGGGAACAAGGTCTATCTGTTTGTAGCCGCGTACAAAGTTACTTTGGACCTCTGTTTCACCCCACCGGATATGTTTTCTACAATCCGACAAGAGTGGCTCGTCAATGTGGTGGTGTACAAAACGAACCAATCGAAGAGGCGCTCGGATTGGGTGACTTGGATAGGGAGGTAAGTCAGGCCTATGAGGGTTCAATTGTAATTGTGCACACACCTCCTTGTTCATCCACTGATTGGGACAACAGAGCTGAGCATTTGGTTCGCCTTGATGCTCCTATCTCTCCGAACGATTGGGTCGACTCTGATTATATGGAGTGGTTGAAGAGGACTTCCCATCCTCATGTCATACGCCCTGATAATAGAAAGTTGATTGCTGATCCAAAAGAAGCCGTCGATGTATATGTAAGTATTCGCTTGTGTCCTATTAACTTTAATCATTATATATATGTACTTAGTGTATGTTGTATGATTGAAAACAGATACCTCGAGTCGGCAAAATGATCATGGAGTTCGAGACAGTGCTTGTGAAAGGTGGTATAGATAAGAGGAGTGAGAGGATCTTGAAGAAAGCTCTAGACCAATTGTTGAACCTGGAGAATAAAAGACGAGGAGATCTTTTTGGACAATCTCAAGAACCACCACCGGAGAGGGCAAAGCGCAAGACAAGGAGGGATGAAGCCACAACAAGCGCTGCACATGAGGATGCACAAGAACCACGGCCTAAACGAGGTCGTGGTGGTGGAAGAGGTCGTGGTGGTGGTGAGGCTACACAAGACGCACCACCAGCTAAAAAGACTCGAGGTGCTAGTACCAGTGCTCGTGGAGGTCGCGGTGGTGGAAGAGGTCGTGGTCGTGGTTAAACTCATAATAGTTTGAAAACACTTGTTTAACTTTGGTTATGTTGAATTAAAACTCTTTCGTTATGTTGTTTTAACTTTGGTTGTGTCGACTTTAAACTTCCTTGGTATGGTTGTGTAGGATTTTAACTTTGGTTGCTACTTTATGTGAATGAATGTGGTTTGTGTACTTAGATTTCTGTCAGTTTTTGTGGCAGAATCGGTTTACATTGGTGTATACATCGAACGATTGTCTGGCAATTTTATTCCAAAAATTGTCAGAGTATACAATCGTTCTATAATGTCGTTTTCCAAAACCGATTATTGACAACATGAAAAACCCATTTTTAACAATCGTTAGATGATGGTGTTGACATACACCGATTAAGAATGCTCAAGTATCTGAATCTCCTGTCTAACTTTGGTGCACATAATCGTTCTCTAAATTTGGTTTTAAGATAGGAAAAATTGATTTTTTAAATCGTTAGATGTTTGGACTGATATAAACCGATTATTGGTTGATCAAGTATATGGTTTTCCTTGTCTATTTGTCCCATAATCGTCCTTTATATCCATTAATATAAGACGATTTTGGTTATTATATTCGGTGTAATAGTTTGTATAAATGAACCGATTGATTTATTTGAATTTCTGGGTGGGTTAACAACAATCGGTTTATTTGGATAATAATATGTACCGATTGTTCGAGAACCCAAGCATATTCGGCTTATGTTTCCATATATATAGACCGATTGAGCGTTGTTCGGATTCAAGATTTAGTTAAAAAAAAACTTGGGTGATTCTCACGGTGATCATGTTTGATAATTTTTAATCTTGTTTTGATATGAGAATTAAGACTAATTAATTTTGTTTAGACTCTAATCATGTAATTAGCAACTAATTGAGAAAGGGTAAAACAGTCATCTTTTATAAGGGGTTTTTCGATTTTGCTATATAACAACCGCCGGAATTATTTTTTCATGGGGCCAAATACTCCAAAATGGGGCCAAATACTCCCCTTTTTTGTATTTGTTCACATAACAGTACCTTTCAAAAATACAAAGCTTGGAATATCTTTGAGTCTTTGACGTTTTAGGAGTTTTTTTTCTTTCTTTTTGATGCTATCGTTTTAGGACCTTGAAAGTGTTCTTTCGTTGTACTTAGAAGTCGACACTGTAGATGGGGTTCGAGTTAATGGTAGAACAGGTTCTATTTCAATGATCTCTCAGAAAATATCAGTTTAGTAGGCTCCAAAGATACACAACTGGCCAGTCATACTGGCCTCTTTTGGCGTTTGACATCAGGCTATGCAGTGCAATGTCATATGTTGTCTTTTTCCTTGATTGCATTCGGGCCCTTGAGGTTCTGGTAACCCAATGCGAGATTGAAGAGAAAGTGATCTCATCATTTGCAAAAGATAATCGTTTACAAAGCTTGTTTTCTACGATATTTGCTCAGTAATTTTTTACGCTCCGGCTACGATGCGAACGGGACACATCTAACAAAGTATGTGGCCCCTCTTATCCTTGCGACATCTAAGTTTCTACAACTACCAAATATAAAAACAAGTTTGGTCAAAAATTTTCTAATTGATAACCATTTTCAATTTAAAACGTTTCCTTTTTAATCTCACACAAATATTTTTGTTTTGGATAATAAAATATTATGGATTTTATAAAATAAAATAGATTTATTTTGGTAAATCAGACATGGCTTACTGTATCTTCTAGAAAAGGAGTTCGCGAAACCGCGGAGATGTCTCAAAGTTGGCTTACTGTATCTTATATAAAGCCGATTGTGCAATTTTAATCACTATAATCTATCAAGATGAGAATATGCCAGGAATAAGTTGTTTCATGCATGCAATTTTTTGGATGAATACTATCAATATGTCTGATTCACCTAGCATTGAGGACATGGTGAGCTCAGTGATTGTTACAACATAAACTGGGTTTCCTCTTCAAGTTAAAAAGGAAAAAAACTCAATTAGAGTTCAGATTATGATGGACTTGTGCAAACCTGTGGTTCCGGGATTTGAGTTTGAAGTTTTGGGAGTACTTCATTGGGTTCAGTTTGTTTAATTACCAAAACATGCCTATGGTATGTTTCAAGTGTGGGTTCTTAGGCCATTTAGAAAGAGACTGCACTGCAAATGTGAATCTTCTCCGGCTTAACATTCAAAGTTTTCCATTTCATCGACTTGATCCCAAGATGAAGAAGTATAACAAAGATTTCCTACAGCTTTCCTTAGCTCCTGCAAATTCAGATGATATTATGGATTTCCAGTTCACTGCTTCTAAACCGTCCTCTAAGCCATCTAAGTCTTCATTGGACTCTGCTATGCATGCCACATTTAAAGCAAACAAACAAACTCGAGAACTTCAGAAGGAAGTACATGATAGTAGGCTCAAGAGTAAGCTCTTTCAATACCTTTAATGAAGCAGATGGTTCTCAAGGTCAGGCCCTTTATTACCTAAGTTCTCAATCAGCTACGGAGGCACCAACTAAAGAAAAACACAAGAATGGTTCGCAGGGTATGTATGAAGGGAGGCTTAGACATAGAAGGGAGAAACAAATAGATTTTATCCTTAAGGATAATATCCTTGAAGGGGTGCCACAATCAGAGAAGCGGGTGAACATAGATAATTCAAATCAAGCGGCTATGGAAGCGGATATGGATATGGATACTCATATCCTTCACAATTTGGATAGGTTGGATCAGGCCCAGAAGAAAGACACATCTCAACCGGTTTTCTCAACCCGAATTTTGGTAATCTACCCAGTTTCCTTGCCGCTTCTTGGATCCTACCAGTTTGTGATTTTCTCAAAAAAGAAGAGGCATCTATTGATATGCATATTTCACTGGTTCATGGAATTCCCAAAGTGGCAGTCACATATACACACAAGAAGGGAAAAAAAGACCTCCAAAGGTAAGGCAGCGGTCCTGGATTCTTCATTTAGTCCAACTACTGGCCAAAAGAGTGCACAAGGTGCTTCTGAAGATCATACTACATGCTCGACTAAAATGGGAGTCAAAGAGGTTCAAGCTGGAGGATCAAGTAACTACCCAATTGAAATTAATGCACAACATAAACAAGATGAGGCAGGAAAAGATCAGGAGCCAATCCTTAAAACATATGCTAGAAGAGCAAATACAGCTACTAAGAATTTCACTGCTCAGTTAGAAGCTCAACCTTCTCCTTCTTTTGCTGCACCACCACCTCCCGGAAAGCTCAGGAAAATGAAACATGTTGATCAGTTGAAAGATGTGCATGTGCTCTATTATTGGCACAACCTACCATTGAAATTCCAACTGCAAGACTTAGGAAACAGGCAAACAGCGCTCTCCTAGGAAATTCTCAGCACCAGCTAAAATTACAACTGGAGATTTCAGGCCAATCTCCATTGACATCAATTGCATTCCTAATCCTTTTGAGAAATCAAATACACAAGCAATGGGAAAGGAAGAGGGTGCACCAGGTTGGAGGATGACTTGTGCGGATGTGCTAGAGGAGGAGGAAGATCTTGAATGCTCTGTCGTCATCACACTTGCTTCTGGAATGCGAGCTCTTGGCAACAGCCAAAGCTCGCACAAAGAATGATCACTTTGGCTCACAGCTACCAGACTGGAGGGGGAGTCTGGTATGCTGTCAATGGTTGTGCATCTCCCCCAACCAACTATCTCATGTTGGCGGTTACACTGTTCTTTACTTTACTTGGTGGATTTCTGCTTCTTACGGATACGGTTCAAGATGTTGGGTCAAGGGTGACCATATCTATGGTCACTGTTTCAAAATTTTGGATGCATTTTCTAGTGCATCCGTCAGCAAGGCCATCTGGTCTTGGCACCATGTTGTGGGATGGTGTCTATGCTGGTGTAGGTTCAAGGTTACTACTTTTTGGGGGTTTAGGTATCCGGATTGGAAGGAGCATACTCAACTGAAGTTAGAGAAGAGGAGCAACAACAACAGTTTGATAGTTCCAGGGCTTGCCCGGTTGTGCAGATGGTTTGGATTCGAGTTTAGAGTTTTATATGTATTTGTAATTGTTTGCTCTAATCTTGCTAGTTAAATAAAATCCAACCTTTCAAAAAAAAAATTAAAAAAAAATATGCCAATCAAGTAACCAATGCTCTAATTATAAGACTATTAGTCTACAACCACCTAGCACAATCAGTTTGCAGGTTTGTTCTGTCCACAAACAGGAACAAACAACAAGCCTTAGTTTTAATCACTGGACCAAGTGAACCATGTTAGACGCACTAAATTCTACTATGGAAATGTAAAGAAATCAAATGGATGCCGAACAAGAACATAAAATAAAACCAAGTTTCATCATAATCAAATGCCAAAATAGGACACTATCTATCTTGTCTAGTATTATCTTGCTTCTAAATCAAAACAAAAATTCCAGCAACATTCAGAAAAAGACAGAAGGAGACTAAAATATTATAGATATTATAATTCACAAAATATTCACAAAATATTCTTTTGTGAGATTAAAAAGGAAAGAGTAAATTTAGGACGGTTTTAAATTTGGATATATTTTGACCAGACCAATTTTTTGTATTTGATAGTTGTAGAAGCTTAGGTGTCGCAAGGATAAGAAGGGCCGCATACTTTGTTGGATGTAGCCCGTTCGCATCGTGGCCGGAGCGAATTTTTTAATTTTTTTAATTTAGATTTATGCACAATTAATACATGTTTAGGTTAAAATCTTGGCTGATAAGTAATAATCATTATTCACATTTGTTATGAATGGGTTAGGCGACAAATAAATAATGACCGACAAAGAGATGATATATTTTTTGACAAAGAGATGATATATTTTTTAACACACAACACACAAGTGTGTACAAACCACAACCATTGTAACGGAGATCGGGGCTCTCCTGTTGGCGGCAAGAATGGTGCATCAATACAATTGGAAAAAGGTTTGGTTTGAAGTGGATTCGGAGAGTTTGGTACACCTTATCCACAGTCTGGAAATGGTGCCATGCTAAAAGACATGCTTGCAGAAATTAAGAATCTTTTGCCTATAGAGAGGCAAATCAGACGGCATATGTTCTTGCTAATCAGGTGGTTCTCAAAATGCTACGAAACCCGATGACACCAGGTGTCCATGTATGGGACACTATATCCCCAACACAAATCATATTGCATGACAAAGTGAGACTTGCAGTCCCGAGAGCTGTACCTTGTAACTTTACCTCTGCTTAATATAAATAATCCTGCTGACCTTTCAAAAAAAAACACACACACACAAGTGTGCAAACAAATGATCTTTTTGTCAAGTGACATGGTCGATGGTCCGATGGTGGCATATCCAGGAGAAGGGCCATATTATTTTAGTATAAAAATAAAATACAGTTTGTGAAAATGAAAACCGTTGTTATAGCTATATTTTTTTTCTTGATGCCAAAGCTGAATTTTATTAACTTAGGTTGTTAAGATTGTGTAACAACATTTTTTTTTGGGTATACGTGTAACAACACTTGACTCCCAATAATTCCGGGTGGCTTGTCAAGCCATGTCCGAGAAACGATAAACCTTCTGTTGTATTTAGCCAGCTTATCAGCAGCCTTAGTACATAATCTAGGAACGTAACTACGTACACTGCCAATTATTGACAGATTCTAACAAATTAATAGCATCAAGCAGGATGACTTCACTTTCCCAAGCAATCGATGTTGAAGAGTCGTTGACATAGCCAAGTATGTTTTTGAGATCAGTCTCTATGTTTGCATGAGTAAGATGCAACTCTTTACACCAATTGGCTGCTTCAAAAAATGCAAGACATTCCAGTTGTTCTGAGTTTAGGGTGCTAGAAAACTGTCTTGTACATCAACCCCACCATTTACCTGCATAATTACGTAAAATAAATCCAATGCTTATTAAACCAGTATCAGGATTAAATAATGATGCATTACAGTTGATTATAAAAAATGGATGCAATGGTGGTTTCCAATGTGGGGGCACTATGACAGTTTTATGAACACTATCATTCATATGGAGCTCTGATGATTTTTCTAGCTTGTCTAAATAGGTGGCAAAGTTAAATGCTCTCTTAGCCGTTTTTTTTTTAGGATCAAGTTTTATATTTTGATGGAGTAATTCACATCTTTCGTTCCAAATACTCCAAGCCACCAACATAGCCAAATTAAGCCAGCATCCCCGTTGAGTCCACTTTTATCCTGTAATAACCATTCCTTGAAAATAGCAGCTACATTATTATGTCCAGAATGGATGACTCTACTTCCTCCTGGGATCTCCATCCACACTGCTCTAAAAAATGGATAGTTGAATAACACATGTCAGATGCTTTCTGTAAATTGATTACAGAGTGGGCATAACTGATTTATATACCTACACGTCGTAGACAACCTTCCCTTCGTTGGAAAAATATTAGTCAAACATTTCCAAATGAGGTGTTTCACCTTTGGCCAGGTTCTGACTTCCCAAAACTTCTTTCACTTGACATCACTAGCTCAGTGTTAGAGCATGGCTCGGTCAACCTCACTAAGTATTGGTATGTCAAGCTTAGTTGTCAAATTTTGTGATCAAACTCGACCGCTTGAAACACACATTAGGTAAAGACTTCATTAAGTTAGTTTTAGGTTGTGGAAGATTTTGGTAGGATTTAGAATCACTACATGAAGAGTCGAAGAAGATTGAGGAGAAAACGAAGACATCCAGCTTCACATTCAAGAGGTTACTGAATCTAAATAACGCGATTCCATTATCCTTTACACTTGTGCTACAAAAGACAAAAAAAACATAACTTAATGCTTGAACTTTACGTTATGACTTGATCACTTGTGATTAGTGTGTCTTAAGATATAACTCCACATTATCGCTTGCGGTATTGTTGTTGTAGTTATGACATTATATATTGCTTAGAGCTTTCTTTTCTTCTCCGACTCTAAGTGATATAAGTTTTTTCCTAAAACCTGCGAGTTGGATAATTGCAGACTTGCAGTTTTGATGTTGTCTCTGTAGTATTACGAGATTTAATCCATCATAATATTATGTCTCGACTTACCTTGTATGACTCTGTCGGATTGATTAGTACGTACTAGTATGTGCTAAATGTAATCGAGATCGTGACTCACACTTATGTTGTGTAGACTCGATATACTGTTGTCCTGAGTTTGAATATTATATCATGGTTTGGCTTTGATTACTGAAGTTCTGAATCATTTATTTGATTCTCTACATATGAACATCTAGAATGCCATAT